>DWCF01004730.1:0-15674 GCA_018230265.1 Delias oraia | reverse complement strand
TGAACGAAATCTGTTAAGCGGTTTAAGAGTCCATTGAGGACAAACATTGTGACACGAGATTTATATATATTAAGATAGGATATTTATTAGGATTTATATTACATGGATACACAAGCATGCATGTAGGTCTCTGTAGCATTTTTCATGGTAATGCAGACAACAGAACAGGTGTGTCTCCTATATAGTATCAGACAACCGCCCATGGACAAGGGCGACACAATTCGCGCTTTAATTGTATTGCCGGGCCTCTGATATGCTCACCAACTCAGCGAAACTCAGTACAAGTACTGTTTCTCACTGGCATTCTATTCATAATCGCTATATTATAATTATAAGTATACATAAAATCACGTTTAATATTTTATGCAATATAGCTGTTTATTTGTTATGAATGGCGTAGTTAAAAAAAAAATTGTGAAATTTCGAAAGGAAGATGTGTCCTTTGGTCATTGTTTCACTCGTAATCTATGGACCGATTTGTATTAACGAGGTTTCGTATTGGTCGATTTTTTTGTATTGTCGCAATTGATGCAACCTACAAATGCAATTGCCTACATGAATCTCTCCTATCAGGGCTCCCTATGCGACTACTTAAAGGCGCAAACATTCACATGGACGGAAGCGTGGCGTGTCGCCGCCTGCGTGGCGCGCGGACTCGCCCATCTACACGAAGAGGGGGGCGGGAAGCCGGCAATTGCCCATCGGGACTTTAAATCGAAAAATGTGCTCCTCAAAGCGGATTTAAGCGCTTGTATCGCTGATTTTGGACTGGCGCTGATTTTTGTCTCTGGGCAAGGTTGCGGTGACGCGCATGGCCAAGTCGGTACAAGACGGTATATGGCGCCGGAAGTGCTCGATGGAGCTATTAACTTCACGAAGGATGCATTCCTACGTATAGATATGTATGCCTGTGCGCTTGTCTTATGGGAGATTGCTTCGAGGTATGGGCTCATTATTAGTATATATTCATTTATTTTTAAGTCAACCCTTTTTATTTTATATTTTCACCCTTGGGTCAGCCATGCTGAAGCATATGCAGATTGCTGACATATTAATTGGGCCCTCGTCCGAAGTGATACAACGGGCTTCGTAGGCCCTAAAACGTGCCGCTTAAGCGGCGTAAAAAGCCGGCAACACGACCAATGCCCGGACTGTGGCGCGCTTGTTCATGGGCGACGGTGTTCCCTTAACATATAGGAGACTCACCTGCTCCGTCGTCCGCTATAGAATAAAAAAGCAGCTATATTATTGAAAAGTTTCACTAAAATCCATTCCTTATTGTTTGTGTGAAAGAGTAACAAACATACATCGTTATTAATACATACAGCGGCACAATTAGGGGAACGCAGTAAAAAGGTTATTTGTTAGAGAAATATATTTTTTATTTATACAATAATCAATTGCATAACTAAAGTATCAGACTATCTAAAATAAATGATAAAGAAACTTACACAATATTTCTTCTTGGAGAATTAAACCCAAATTACAAAAATCGAAAATTGAACATTTTTTTCCTTAAAACTTAAATCTTTTATATTTTTCTCAAAAACCTAAAAAAAAGATTTAATATATTGCCGCCGTGGGCTCTAATTAAAGATTGAACACGATTTCTCATGCTTTGGATTACGTTGTCGATAACTTCTTATGGTAAATTGTCCCACTCTTCCACCAACGCCTATATAAGCTCTTCGACATTATTAGGGGCTGGATTTCATTGTCGAACCCTTCTTCCCATGTAGTTCAAGACATGTTCTATCGGAATATCTGTCACGTATCGATGTGCAGTTAGTGATCCATTATTGATAATCACTTGCGAGCTCCCAAACATATGCCACCCCATACCATCACTGACTCTCCACCATAGGACACAGTTCTAGTGAAATTTGCTTGGTGATAACGTTCCCCTCGATGTTTCCACATTATTTTCCTCCCATTCAGGAAATTTACGCTAAAACGGCTCTGGTCACTAAACAAAAGATCCGAGACTCCACTCATTTGTCCAATCTCGGTGCTCCCGAGCGAAAGGTAATCTTGTTACACGATGGACTACCTCGAATTTTGGGGCCTTTGCTGGCACATAAGAATGCAATCCAACTTCGTTTAACCGTCTTCTAACTGTCCTTTCACTTACGTTGACATTATGAACTCCTTCTAAACGATTTCGGGTCTGAACAACAGTTTGACGATGATTCCGCATGACCACGAAACGATTACTGAAGGCGCTATTTGCCCGGTTTTTGCCATGTTCATGCGCACGTCCGATCCAGTCTCCCTATGAATGAATCACCGATGTCGAAACACCCAATGCGCAACTGACTGAACGATAGGTGTGCACTTCCTCGATTATTGTTAACGCCCTAGCCACAGAAGTTGCTGGCAAATCACTCATTTTGTATCAGAACAATGTGTACTGTTCACATGTAAACAGTAAAATGAACCACTGTTGCCGTTCCTCCAAACTTTTTATGAGAAAGAAGAAAAAACGTCAATCCAGCAAATTCTTAACAAAACTAATTTCTTGTCAGAACACTTAAACAAAGACCGCTTATCTAAATACCCGTTAATATTCGAAAAACCTGACCTTTTTGCGTTCCGCTAATTATGCCGCTGTGTGTATTTGATTTGATGAAAAAGAATGTATGATATTTCACTTGAAATCTTTAGATGTGACGAAGGCGGGATTGATCCTATGGCTCAGTACCGGCTGCCACTCGAAGAGGAAGTGGGCTCGCATCCCGGCTTGGAGGAAATGCAGGAGACCGTTGTCCAGCGAAAAATGCGTCCCCAAATACCGCCACAGTGGAAGGATCATCCCGTAATTTACCTCACTTATATTCTATGTTCCGATTAATTTCGTATTCCCTTTAAATGTTTGTAAACAATCTGGTCTAATCTTCAGCCGAACAAAATTTGAATAAATATAAAAAATATACACTCACAGCCCAGGCCTGGGTGTGGCCATGGCCGAAAGATAGCTTATCCTAAGTCAGCCACCGCCGTTTTCTTCCTTTATCACAATGACACGGCTGAATTAAAAGAGCGGGTCCATGATCTGCAGTGATCTCGTACCATCAAGAGAATCGTTAGCTCAGTTTTCCGATACCTAGTAATAAATATATTGCCCGAAAACGATATATGTAATCGTGGTAAAGTATATATATATTACATATTTCATCTAAAATAGATAACTTATATGAACCGAGCGAATATTCGGCAACAGATCAGACAATTAGGTCATGCGCCAGTTATTGCTAAAACGATTCCCGTTCAGAAATAATAAATCTATATATAAATATAACTCGATTAAGAAGAATCTAGAATGAATTTATCTTTAAAGTTATATTTAACATACTAGCTGACTCAGCAAATGTTATGCCATTTAAACTATGAAAATTAGTAAGTTCAAAAAATTCCATGTTTTTAAAATAAAACTAATTTAAAATGAGTATTCTTAGCCAAACAAAAATTATTCTTATTTGAAGTGACCAGTACTGCAGAATGGCGATTTCATAGATAAAGACCTAATATTTAACATACTAGCTGACTCAGCAAATGCATCATGGATCATCAAGCTCAACTCAATCGTGTATCTTTGATGCAGCGTTTGAAAGAAACTGTTCGACCATTTTTTCGGTCCGGATAATTATAAAATAAAATTTAATTTATTCGGTCTCTGGAAGGGTGCGTCAGCCTGGCTTACCCACAGATGCGACAGTATTAAGACACCGGCCCGGCCAATTTCCAGCCCTTCCAGAGACCGAATAAATTAAATTATAATTTATATTTGTACAGCGATACGTCTCGCTTCGTGGTAGACTTATTAAACCACTTAATTACGAGGCTCTATATACTCCACCACCCCGCCGTATATATACTAATACATATATATTAAACTTCAGGGTCTCTCAGTTCTATGCGACACGATGGAGGAGTGCTGGGACCACGACGCAGAGGCCCGTCTCTCAGCGTCGTGTGTGCTGGAGCGTATAGCTGCCCAGCGGCCGTTGGCCCACCAACCAGCTCTGACACCAGACACGACGCCTCTACTCATACACGAGCTAAACGATCCACAGCCATGCTGACTAATCGATGAAGTACAATTGATACAGTTCTGGTGAGAGTTAGTCTGGGATTTTTTAGCACCGGCAGCTGACAGTGACAGTCTTCCAATTTTTTTTTAATATTGTCAAAAATCACTATCGATATTATCATAAAATCATTGTATAAATTCATTTTTCAAGTGATAAACGTTTTTTTTTTCGATAACTCATCAGTTTTTGAGTTGGTGGTTATATTTTTTTAGTATTTTTTTCATGAATGTACGTTATCCGCGTTCTGCCTGATCCGGCACTGTTAATATGTGTGGTGCGTGGTGACAATTTCTATTGATGTATGAAATTTAAAAGAATTTTCAAATGAATATCTAATATCTCTTAAATGAATTGGCTACTCGTAAAACCACTATTGTGTATTGTACACTCTAACGTGTACGTGTGATGTGCGTAGTTAAATATGTAGGGAATAAATATCACGTGGATTATAGATCGATCTGACGTAAGTTATTTTGTCTATGATTTAGAGAGGAGAAATAAACGGACAGCAATAAAAAAATCAGCAATATTTCAATATGAAAAGTATTATTTTGCATTTGTTGTAGAGTTATTAATTAAAATCTAAAACGTCAATAAAACTCTTTAAATAATTTTTTTTTATTAGCAACATTGAATGATAAATACATGTAATAATGGTTTACTACATCTGTGCATGCTAAAAAAATATGATTGTAAATATATAAATAGAAATTTCATTAAAATACACTCGTAAGGCAATTTTTTTTATTTATAGTGACCAAGCAGTAATAAAATCAAAAATGCTGTATTGAGTTTTAGATATTTTTGAATAACGTTAACTAAACAGAGTATGATTTTGTATGTATGTTGAATTCAGATAGAATTAATTTGTATACTAAGGTTTTTTAAAACTATATTGTGTTTATACTAATGTTAATTTTTTATTTTATGATAGACGAAACAATTTTATTCTAACGATATTGACAATTTACATAGATGTCTATAGTCTATTCCACTCCTCTTTAAGGAGTTTGAATACGTATTTTTCTAGACGGTGGTTGCCAAGCTATGGCCCCGTTACAACTAGAGTCTACAATGCGCTCGTACCAGCCAATGTGTTGCTATTCCTGTGAATTCCGTATTCTTCAATATAGTTAAGATTTTTGTAATATGTTGAAGAAATTTTTATGGCCCTAAAGCAGTGTTTCCCAACCTGTGGTCCGCGGACTCCCTCTTCCGTATTGCGTGATTATATGTAATTGAGGCCTATGTCCAGCAGTGGACGTCCGGCTGAAATGATGATGGATGGGGGTTCGCGGTATCTTAACTTTGGACTATATCTAAAATCTATACCTAATCTGATTTTCTTTTTCTGTTTATTTTCCGTCCGTGGCTTAAATAGGTTGGGGATAGCTGCCGAAAAGAATTCAAGCTTTGTGACCCCTGCTCTAGACAAAATCTGTGACCTAGATTTTTAAGACGTATTTTTTTTTATAAATTTGCCTCTTCTGTATAATTAGCTCCCAGATTTGATTGAAATTTGTTTTCAGATCGGCTCCAATGTAATAATGTTTTCATTATGTCCTTAGCTTTTGGACATTTTATTTGATATTAAGATACGTATGAATACTTATAAACATCGCTCAACTTTAAATGCATTCACAAATGTGCTGTCAAGTTTTTTCTAATTGTTTGTTATAAAAACGAGGTGAAACTATAGTTGGTTCTTTAGAGGAAGGACTCACTAAGTGGTTTCCACCCGCGCCCGCAGCCTTTGTAGAGTACAGATATGAAAGCACATTTCACGACACGCTTAAATCCCGCTGTGTGTGCGATTGTTTGCGGTTTCCGCCGCACCGGCGGCCATCTTGTCGCCTTACCTCGGCTGCGGCGGTTTCCATCCGCGCGCTCTGCGATCGGTTGGCGGGCGAACGGAATGGGCAGCGTCTTGCGATAAACTCCCTTCAGCCACCGCGACGGGCGCGGGTGATGACTGCTTCGTGTGTTCTTAGCGTCAGTTGTTGTTATGTAAGAAAGTGAGTTATATATTTGTTACCGGGCTGTAAATGGTATATGAGCGACAATAATTTCTCTTGCCTAATTATTAATGTTATCAATTTCAGCGTTCAAATTTATAAATGCCATATTTTATCCTAGTCCTTTCGAGAAAATTTTCGTGTCTTGCATTTGTGCCTGTATGTTGTAAGCGTAATATATATCGTTGTTTGTTTTTAGCGAAATGATTCAGCTGTTTTTGCGACGTACATTTCAAATCGATTTTTATGAAAATGTATTATGAACCTAGTAAACTTGAATTTATTAAATTAAAACTAAACCGTGCGCTGTAAAAAGTGATGAGGGGCGCTGTGTGTCTATGTTCTATCACTATCGGAAAGCGCAAATATAAACTTTACTGAACAGACACCTAACACCGCGCGCGTCACCGTGTCAACTAAATTTCAATTTTTAGATTTTTAATTTATTTTCTGTATTATATAATTAGTATTATTTTAGGTTCATTTCTTCCGCCTACCTATTTCTCTCGCTTCTATTTTTGTCAAATACTTAGGGCACCTTGTCAAAATTCTAAATTTGTAAGTGTGGCGCGGTTGAAAAAGTTTGGGAATCCTTGATCTTAATTGTTATATGGAATGAAGTTTAGCTTTATAAAAGCAGAGGTTGAGGAAAATCTCTGCTTTTATAGAGAGTTTCCTCAACCTCTCAAACTTCATTCCATATATCCCTTGATCTTAATTGTTATATGGAATGAAGTTTAGCTTTATAAATAATACATTGTATAATAATACATAACTTATAATAACCTTGTTAAGATCCCAGTTGTTATATTATCTGTGTGAAGATCTTTTGTTTTTTTATAATGTAATATTAGTCACATTCGTGGGAGAGCCATGCTGAAGTATATGCTGACGCACTAATTGGACCGGCTCGTCTGATGCGATACCACGGGCTCACCGATAATGAAACGTGAAATGGTAGTTGTACTCGAAACGGCGCTTCTACTGCGTTTCGCGGAGTGCATGATGATATCAGAGGCCATTAGAAATGCCGCTTAAGTGGCGGTAACAATCCGGCGCGGTTGTCCTTGGGTGGCGGGTCTAAAGTCTAAAGGGTGAAAGTGTAAATCAGTGTTTTCCAACCAGTGGTGCGCGGACCTCCGTGGCAGTGAATACATATATGTGGAAGGTCCGCGGTGTCCTCTCTGAACCATACATAAATGCTATTAATAACTAAAATATATACCTAAGCAGATTTTTTTTGCTGTTAATTTAATTAAGGCGCCCGTTGTATCCCTCGGGGTTGTGTCCGTGGTTGAAATAGATTGGCTATAAGGCTTTAAATTATATATTTTATAGCTTCACTGACTTAGTATCGCTAAAAAGCCGTTAATTTGTATTATATTGTGCTAAGCGAACGACTTTTGTATATTCTTCTAACACGAAATCATATTGAATAAGTGATCAAGGCATATTTTGTGAAATATCAGTACGGTTGGCCAATATTTGGCCATCCCAAGCATATCACCACACATAGTCTAAGAATTTGCCAAACGTAAATAAATATGTAGTTAAGTATGGATTGTTAGTGTGTACTTTATATCAAGACGGTGGAATATTACGAATCTTAGGCCTAAAACCTTTTTAAAATGACTTTAGATCTATTTGACGTTTGTATGGATGTGTATAGCGCCTTTTTGAAATAATATATCCACATTTTGGTCTAAATGGATAAAAAAAGCACCTTTTGTAATTTTTCCCTTTATTGTATCTCTCCTTTTTTCGTTTCCTTTCAATATTTATTACTGATGATTTTTAAATACAAAATAAAATCATTTCTATATGAATTTAGCATTGGGTTATACCCACAACTATTATCGTTTCCAACTATGCTTGTAAGATTGCGTAATTTGAAACATGTCACAAATTCACAAGTCGTTTATTGGTTGGTGTGCATTTGTTGTAGCGAAACATATGCAATACTTTGAGCAATGAGTTTAAATTTAATTACTAAAGTTATATTAACTTTTTGTTAAATCTGTCGCAATATTATATGTGTCACAATAATTTATGTTTAAACACGAATGAAATTTGATTATCAGAAAACATTCTATAGTGCAGTGTTTCCCAACTTGTGGTCCGCGGACCCTAGGAGGTCCGTGACTAGAATTGGTTGAGGATCGCATGCATATAGCGTATGTTTTTCGCACAGTTGTATGATTGACTGGATGCCCGACCTTTTTTATGTTATTGGAGATTATTGAGAGTCATTTTGGCTCTTCGATAGAAGCAGCTAGAAGTTGGAAACGACCTTTAAAAGCAACTGTCTCAATGATATACACATTTTCAAGCAATAGTAAATAGATTTAGGCTTTTCTAAATAACATAACAGCCTAATACTTTCCATCGAATATAATGTAGATTTAATGAAGGCCTAAATCCCATCTGCACTCATTCTATCTGTCATATGAAAGAAGGTATTGATGTTTTAGTATGTACTGCAATGTTCGGGTATTGCAAATGGCAGAAGTCACAAATCCTATTTTGTAAAATATAGCTGTATATTGTGCTCAGATTTTTGTTTCGTTGATAGAATAAATGTCCACACTTTTAGTGTAATTTGTGAATGTTAACAGTCCTAAGATAGAATAGTTGAGAGTAGTCGTTATGACCTCTACAATTTATCATGTATTTTTTATTTTTAAAAGTCTGTTAAAAATTGATGTATTAAAATATATTTTCTAGACGGCGGTGTTATTTACTTACCATTTTCATTTTTTTTTAGGCAAAAATGTAAGGAATTTATAACTGTTTTTAACAAGCTAAAAATAGCGTATATTTTAATATATTAAATTCAGATATAGAGACAAAAGCGCAACAGTATATCAAACATCCTACTAATATTATAAACGCAAAAGTATGGATATACATAATAAAAGTATATGGATGTACATATTTTAATTACTGTTTCACACAAAAACTACTGAATGGTTTTTAATGAAACTCGATTATTATACGAGCTATGGAGAGGGATAAGCTCGGAGTTTCTCTACGTGATCGAATCAGAAATGAGGAGATCTGTAGACAAAGTAACGTCACCGACACAGCCCGCCGATATGCAAGCTAAAGTGGCAATGGGCAGGCCACATTGCACGTAGAGCAGATAATTTTGCAGCAGTAAATTTGGTGAAAATCCCTAATTATCGTGTAGTGTGGTCTTTTAATTCAAGGATAAGGAACAAAACACAAAGTATGAAAATTGTTTTATTATCTGTATAGCAGTATTTTTACTGTCCAAGTCGGCTGGTTATGGCAACATCTCACATCTACGACTATTCGAACACTTTATGTACACTAAGATGTGAGACACGCGAACTCACTCAATTTTACTAAGATTTTCATGTGTACAATAAAAATATTTGTGCCATCATAGAGATTACAATTCAAATTATCTATATTTTGATACAATACAAAACAAAGTCAACCGGTTTTATCTGTAATACAGCAATAACTACGTATAGTCATCAATAGAATTTCACAAATTAGTTAAATATGCAAAAAAGTCAAATGATCGTATGATATACTGTAAAATTGAGTGATTTTTAGAAACGTTACGATGAACGTTCCCCGTTCTCGGCGGTGGGTGGATCGTGTGCCATCGACGTCGTCGCGCGGAGACACTCGCTATGAACTTTGTACTCGATCGGCACAGTTAAGGGTAGTTGGAGAATCCGACGGAGCGCGTCACGGACACGGCCAGCTGCTACCGTGTCCTCGGCCGTCCTATGCCACACGGCCAGATGGTCCTCCTGAATATATACGAGATATAACTATTCGAGACCATTAGATAACTGAAGCAGTCCCAGGGGAACACCATGGGCTAAACTTGGGAAATCCCTCATCATCATCATTTCAGTCGTATGACGTCCACTGCTGGACATAGGCCTCCCCCTAGAGAAATCCCTATTAATATATTATCATTTAATTAAAGTATTTTTAGAGTTGTCTTGTTAACGTGGTATATAAGTAAAATTGTTCCTAACAAATTAAGAGCTTAGATGGTTCGAAATAATATTATAACTAAAGATCATCTGAGAAAAGTAGCACCAGACAAAATACCATAAGATAAACCGAGCAATATTTGGCGTTAACGATAAATCCCAGATCATCAGATAACCATAGCGTCACGGGAAAGAACAAAAGATAAACTTGAGAAATATATGGCGCTAAGAGTATGTTCGAAATAATGGATGTTTGTCAGTCCACAATTGAGGATTTTTAAGGCATTTTGTGAAGCACACCACCCCTCTGTGGAAGCAGCTGCGAATTTCCAATAAAACGACTTGTGGACCTTCTAAAAAGAGCGTGCCAATTCCTAAAAGGATAGCAACACACCCGCGTCCCAGCTGGAACTGGGTTTGTCCATCGGCGACCGCTTATCTCCCTCCCTATTTTCATTAAAAATATATCAACATACCATGATGGCATAGCTAATAGAGGTATACCTAAATATTATTGGAACCAACCTGAAACCGTACCGACAGCACAACCCCACACAGTTCAGGTCCAACCATAAACTGTTCCCCGAGCATTGCCATACAGAGGTCCTCCCAGGCACGCTCAGTCTGGGTTTTTTTCAACCGAACCACCTGAAAAACATTAAAATTTATAGGTATTTAAGCTAATTTCTAGCCATTCATAAAATCAGTTGAGATACAAAAATTTCTATATAATTAAAAGATTAATTAGTTATATATATACACATAAATTAATTACTTAATACATATTATTATACAATTATTATACCACTAATTAATTGTTACATTACATCAATTGATTAATTAATTAATTGTTCAGTAAAGTGGACGCAGGATTTTATCTGGCAAGACCCATTTGGACTTAAAAAACTTAAGTACTTAAGTAAACTTTACTTAACATAAGTAAATCCATTGTGATGATAGTTATTTTATACAACAATATTCATTATTTAGTTAATACTACTAACTGATCATTTGTACATAACAAATTGTTAACTAATTGGGCCGGCTCATCCGAAGTAATATCACGGGCTCACAGAATACTCAATGTGAAATGGTACTTTTACTGTGTTTCACTGAGTGAATGAGGATATCAAAGGCTCTTAAAATTGCCGCTTTGCCGCCGGCGTTATATACCGGCAACACAACCAATCTTCTTAAAAAGGCGTACAATTGTGACAAGAAGGAAAAGACAGACCTAAGAAATGGTGGGACAACCGTATAAAACATACAAGAAATCCAATTACTGGATTTAATTTCAATCTATAAAAATGTTTACATCATAATATTAATATTGTATGTTTCATTTGCAATAATGGATATGACACACACTATACCCATTTGAACGAAGTACGAAGTCAACTAACTTATAAATTATTACAACATATGCAAAATCACTTTTGGTAATTCATTTCTATTTAGAGCATTACCATTTCTTTTCAAACAATGCTAATTTATATTTTATACTGACTCAATATATGTATGGTATATATTATTTCAGGTTCTCGAGTGGCGACCGCGTACCAGAAAACGCAGAGTGGGACGTCCCGCCACACGATGGAAAGACGATGTCACGAAGGTCGCGGGAAACCGCTGGATCCAGATCGCTCAAGATCGCAACGGGTGGGCGTCTTTGGGGGAGGCCTATGTCCAGCAGTGGACTTGAATAGGCTGATGATGATGATATTATTTCACTCACATTTTAATAATCTATATCTGTGTTATTGTACAAGACAATATTTAAATCAGGAATTATCTTGCAGCAATATTTATAACAAATAAGTTCCACTCACCCACTTTCCACCATGAATATTAGCTGGGTCCTCCCACATTGGTTTTATACCTAATTTGAACAAGTGCAAATCTGAGAGAGGAGGCAGCTCATAGGGTCTTGACATATATGTATACATCCCCCACCACTGTTCTACAGACCCCACGCAGCCTACCATGCGAAGAGCCTGAAAAAACATTCTTCAATACAAATAATGTTTATATAGAGTAACATTTTATTTTAAAAATATTTAAGTCTTTATTTTTTAATATATTGTATTAAGTTTCAAATAATATGACAATAATCTATTGTTGTACAATTTAACCAACTTACTGGAATCCATTTAAAAAGATTCATTATGATTTTTAATGTTTCTCTCTGTATTTTGAATTTATTATGTCAAAAGAGTATGTAACATAAAAATAATACTTTCCAAAAATAATAACCAAAGCTACTAAAATGACAATAAATAGATTTAAGAAGTAATCATACTATTTAGAAATAATGTTTTATTATGTTTAGTACGAAAATGCAATCTTTGAGTCAGGAATTGATCTATTTTTAGTTTGAAATAATGAGAGCTATTCCTAAATTCTAACCTGGCCATATCCAGTGGTGGTGGCCGAAAGGTCTCGGGCGGGCGGCCGCCTCGAAAACCACATCCAATAATTATATTCTAGCCTATGCTCATGTGGCGGTACAAAAGGTGCCAGGTTATCATCAGGATTCCTGTCGTCGTCCTCCTCATTCGCATGGTTCTGTTGTCCGATGTCAACGCTTCGTCGTTCAGGCACGTTTAAGTTATAGAATTTACACATTTTCCTTTCTGTCATGTTACGCTAACAATAACATGATTCTACTAACGACCTAACCTAGGACACGTTTCCTGGTTCAGGTCTAACGAGTTTGTACAAATTTAACTGTAACGATTGGCAGAATTATGTAGTCACTTAATATGATATTAACACACTCAGCTTTAAAATATTTGGTCTTTTCTGATTATGAGTTAACCTTCAGCTTTCTTAGATTATTAACAATCTCCAATCCTATCGTAGTTATAACTGTAGGTACTGTTCTCGTGTAAACTGTAAATACGACAATGTCATAAGTCATTACGAAAATATATATTATAATTGTATATTATTGATGCAGTCTGTACTTCTGCGGATTTCAAAATTATTTCCATTAATTGTTATAAGATAATAATCAACCAATATAATTTTATAAATTACAAAAAATATATTAAGAAGCATATATTTACTGTCTTGCGTTATTGTATATTATCACTTGTAAAAAGGAAGAAAATAATTTCTTTTACAATATTTTTCTATTTCGTAGCATACACTGTGGTTTTCTTGCTATACAAGAACTAATACAGCTGAGCGCGATAAACAAATGTAATACACCTTTAAAGGAGTTTCTTTAAAAAACTAAAATACTAATTTCTGTAAAACAAAATTACTCGAATAAAGTTATTTAACTATTACAAGAAGGCTGATATTATATTTATTGTTATTGGATAAATTGAATATGGCTAAAGCGGAATCATGTACCAGAAATAGTGTGGAGCGATTAAACGTTGAATTCATGCGATCTTTGGTCAAACAATATTCAGAACTGGTAAATATAATTCTACTAGTAATAATAGTAAACTCATATTATACCTGAGTAGACTATTAAGTTATTGGATATTTTAGTTTAAGTTACAGGATATTTTCTTTTGATAACTTTCTAAATTAACTTAAACTTCTTTTTCAGGGGCAATGGACCAGTGCTTTTTTCTGGGCTGACGCGGCAGCAGCTTCGAGTGGGTCTGATGTGGCCAGTGGAGATGATATTTGGCTTTTGGCTAGTACTATGCTTGCAAAAGGAGAGCTTCATAGAGCAGCTCATGCAATCACATCTAGAGGTCTACATGTGTATGTATCTTACTAAAAGTTTCTCTGTTGTGATTTCTATACATAGTTTATATTTATTTTATTTTTTATACATAGCAGTAGCTTTTGTTTCTTGCTTGCATTGCTAGAGTTTAAATCAAATGACTAAGGTTTCATTTCATAGAAGTGTGGGCATTCTTAAAAATTGACAATAATATAATAATATTTCATTGAAACAAACTCAATGCATTTTTCTACTCACAAGATATATTACTTTTAGAAATCACTTGTTATGCCTTGGTGTTGCAATGAGAGCATATATTACAGCCAAGGAACCAGCGACAGCCCTTACATTAATGGATGAATGTTACCCAATTCTTCTTGAACCTACCAATACAAATCAAACTCATAATGTAAGATACTCGAGATGTAATAATTGTTTATTTAATTACCTTTATTTGTACAGAAAAGGAAAATAAATATATATTTCCTATGTCTTATTTCTTGGATAAATATATTTCTTGTAATGCAAAATCATGATTAAAGTTTATATTGAAACATAGAAAGTTTGAAATAAAGATAATTAAAAATATATAGATAAAACTGTTTTCAGCGTGCCCTAGCAGGAGTTCTAGTCTGGCAAGCGAAGGCCCTAACCTTACAAGAGCGGCGAGATGCTGCTGTTGAAGCCCTAACTTCGGCTCTTAAGGCTGATGTTGCATGTTATGAAGCCCTAGATTTGCTCTTGGAACAACACGCCTTAACTCCTAGTCAAGGTAGCACATTTTTAATCTGTATATTTTTAGAAATTGCAAAACATATGTAAATGAGGTTTCTTATGCAATTTACATTGCAATTAAATGATATTATATTAAACATATAAAAGCAACTAAAGAACATTAATGTTGTTGCTTGTTGAATCTTTTTCATTGATATCTTGTCAGACATTTCTTATTTTTTGACTTGTGTAACTATTTTGCAATTTTTTATATTTAAGAAGAATATGACAAAATCAAGGAAGTATTTGCTTAATGTTTAGATACAAATTACAACCATGAACCAAGATATTAACTGTATGGTTAACCAACGACAAACATATAGAGAAATAACAGATAATTTATGAGTCAAAAACATATTACTTGAGTTATAAAATCCATGTAACTATGTAGTTGAAATAAAGATATTTGATTTAAGAAAAATAATATATTTTGAGGAATGTTAATATATACTATATTGTATATAACTATGAAATAATATTTATCTTATGTTACAGAGACTGAACTAATAGAATCTCTGCCAATCAATAATCAACTCAGCCCACTGGAAGCGGCCTTGTTGCGAGTCGCGTATCGGGAGCGGCTTTTGAGATATGCGCCGCTGCGGTCACCGCCGCCTGACCACGACAATAACGTTAGTCTATGTTGATTTTTATATTTATACGAGAATTAATGAAATTTATTAGATAGGCGAAATTAATACATTTTTAGATAGATTCCACCATTCTGTAGAATCAGCTACCTATAGATGAATTTACAAATCAATACAATAATACCTTCTAAAAAAGAGCGCACCAATACCAGAGCCGGCAGACCACACAGAGGGTCAATGTAGGTAAGCCTGCTCGTTGGCCTCCCAATTTTACGTAACGAACAACATATGTTAACGATCTGCAAATATTCATAAATATCATTACTGTTGAATTGTTCTTCTTCTTCATCAGCCCATTCAAGTCCACTGCTGGACATAGGCGTCCCCCAAAAACGCCCACCCGCTGCGATCTTGAGCGATCTGGATCCAGCGGTTGCCCGCGACCTTCGTTAGATCGTTTTTCCATCGTGTGGCGGGACGTCCCACTCTGCGTTTTCCGGTGCGCGGTCGCCACTCGAGAACCTTTCTTCCCCATC
>DWCF01004729.1:0-15675 GCA_018230265.1 Delias oraia | reverse complement strand
CTGGGGTCCTTGTTTGATGTACATATATAGGAATATAATTACAAAATAGTAATAAAGTAATATTGTAGGAGAGATCAAATAAAGGCTTTTTTATTATTTTTATTTATTACATGAGTAGTTGTTTAGTAGATAGTTATTTGATCATTACTTATCAAAAATCAATAAAGATATGAATTAAGGAATTAAGGAATATTTTTCACGTTGAGCATTTTGTGAGCCCGTGGCATCACTTCGGACGAGACGGTCCAATTTGTGCGTCAGCATATTCTTCAGTGTGGCTATCCCACTCATGCGACAGTATTGAGAAACTCGTCCGGTCGCAGTCAAGCCCTTCCAGAAACCGAATAAATTATAAATTAAATTATATTTGTCCGGACCGGGTTTAATTTGTTTAATTGTTCGAACCCGATATCTCTCGCTTCACGGCAGACCTATTAAATCACATAGCTACGAGACTCTCAAAAGCCAATGAATGATTTATTAATAATAATAAGTAATAAAAAATAAACTATAAAAGTATCTTACAGTGTGTTGTCCTGTTGAAAAATGACAATTTCAAGTGTATGTGACGAATATTTGAATTTATAAAATGCTGACGTAATCACAGACTTCGTATTTGAAATTGATTATTCCGCTGGTTTTACCTTTGAATTTGTCGTGCAAACAGAAATATCGGAATAAATATATAGCGGGCAGCGGAGGTAATCTGAGACCCTTGAAATTATACCGCTTGAACAGTATTATTAAGGTCGCCGGAAGACGCTGGATGCCAGTCGCTCCGACAGGTAAGCATGGAGGTCCGAAGGGGAGGCCTATAATGTGCAGCATTGGACTTCCTACGACTGAAATTATGTTGATGATGATGAACACAACCAAAGCGCGTATCTTCTACTGTCAAATAGACCCGCCTGCTCCTTTGATAAAAATGAATAACTTGTGTCTGAAGTAGAGGCTTTATATGTTTTTTATCTTGTTTTTACAGAACCACACAATTTAGTCGTTCTTATAATTAGATATTATTTTATGAATATACCATTGTATATAAAATATATTGCATGACTGGATCGCAAATACCAACAACGCTCGTGGCTGGGCATATAATTGACAACCATTTTTTAGCGGGATTCTTTCGTTTCATTCAAAAAGACAAGCCGTTATTCGAACAAAGTCAAAACTGGAATTGATGCCGTTTCGGTATTTCAAGGGTCAGTTAAAAAAAGAAAGTACCATCGACTTTCGTTAATGCGAGCATCGCGGGACTCTTAAAATATTATGAATTATCGAATATTCAAAATTACAAAAGATACGAGCAGGTGGGTTCTCCTATATGGTAAGAGAACACCGTTATTCATGGGACAAACACGCCGCAGTCCGTGCTTGGTTGTTCTCGGTTTTTTATGCCGCTTTAGCGGCATAATTCCAAGGGCCTCTGATATCCTCATTCTCGCAGCAAAACATATTACAAATAACTCGATTTACGAAGATAGTTCTTATGTAGATAAAAAAATTTAAAATGCCAGAAAGGTCTAAATACGTTTCTATACTCCAATATATACAATATGTAATAATATTACTTAAACTCAATCTGAACTTTAATACAATAACATAAGATTCAATTGTTAGTGGTCCGGGAATGTTTTAGGAATAGGAACTTACCGAGTTCTTCACGCCAACCATTTAGTTTTTCTATAATGCGTCATTAAAAATTTTCAAACACTAAAATTTACATTTTGCTCTTTCCTCTTGACTCTTTATTTTTTTTTTATATAATTGGTGGCAAACAAGCAGGAGGCTCACCTAGGGCAAGCAGTCCTCCGCCCATGGTCACCCCCAGCCTTCTTGAAGGTTCCCTAGTCGTCTTGGTCTGGAAATACCCCCGCTGGCAGCTGATACCACAGAGAGATGGTACGTGATGAAAATGGAGAAATTTTATTAATTTGTTTCGATGTTTCACCTCGATTTTTCTCGTTCGACAACTGTGTTTTTAAGGATTTTTTTGCTGTGAACCACCTCTCTGTAGACTCAGTTGCTAGTAGGGTTATTTACAAATCAATACGACTTGGGGAGCTTGAAAAAAAGAGCGTACATATTCCTTAAAGGCCGGCAACGCACCCGCGGCTCTGCTTGGGATAGGGGTATCCATGAGCGGACGACCGCTAGCTCTTGGTGAGTCTCCTCCTCGTTTGCCAAGGTTTAAATAAAAAAATAAAATAATGTGACATGAATGTTATCATTCCAGGATCAACTAGTCAAATTTATATAAATGAATTGATTTTATTCGAAATATAGAGATTTTCTAGAGAATTTAATAATTGAATTGTAGAAAAGAGTCGACTGTATAAATCACCAAAGTTTCTGAATAACACCAATTACGGAAATGCCTTATAAACAAGTGTATGAAACCTTATTCGCAATTCATTATAAATGACAGCTCTTGTGTAATATGCACGGAGTGTTTACGAACCTACAAATTAACCGAACTAAGTTGAGCATAAAAATTTGTAATAATATTACGCAAAATTCAATATATTCAAAATAATTATATTTAATTGGGAAGTGTTTAAAATTGTGAAAGTTGACTAGAATTTCAAAAAATTTTGGTATATATATTAAAAGACGTTGTCTCTCACCATCGGCCTCATCTCAAAGCTCAGGGTCGCTCAGCGAACTATAGAGAGAGCCATGCTCGTCTTCACTCGCAGCATGATGTTGGTATCTTCGGCTAGATACTATTGGACATCTTAGATGCAACTCTTTTCTGCGACGGCCTCGGCCTAGGTTCGTCTCTCGCAGGAGACGCCGTTCCGCTAGTCACGGCAAACTTTAATTCTCAGTGAGCCCGCGAGTTCACTCTCCATCCGCGTTAAGCTGTATTAGCCTTTCTAACCAACAGCGAGAAGATTTACTACCATAGACCAGCCTATTCCGCTGCCCGCTTTAAGGGCGAGTATTTTTATACTACCGCACGCGTGGGAGAGCCATACTGAAGCATATACTAGCGCACTAATTAGGCCAGCTCGTCCGAATTGATACCACAAACTCAGAGATCCCTCAGAGTGAAACAGTACTTCAAGTTTTGTACTGTGCTTCACGGAGAGAGTGAGAATATCAGAGACTCTTGAAAATGCTGCTTACGTAAAAATGCCGGAGACACAATCAATGCGCGGACTGAGGCGCGTTGGTCCTTGGAAGGCGGTGTTCTCTTGCCGTAATATAGGAGGCTCACCTGCTCCATTGTCCGCTTTACCATGAAAATTTAGTTTTCCACAGCGCGGTGAAAATGTAACACGAAGCCTTCGCATACTATTTCGTAATACCTTATCAAAAGAATTTTAACATCGTGTGACGGGAACTATTTATAGCTACATTGTTCGCGATAAACGAACCTCACTTCATATACGAAGAAATAAACATAAGATAAGCTACTTAAGAACACTATTTTTGAACTATTGTTTGAAGGATATCGGTGTGGTGTGGAATTTCAAAAACTATTTTAAATGACAGAATGAACTTTTTCTAGGACATTTTATGCCGCGTAATACGTGTAAACAGCTTCTTGGGGAGGTATTTCTAAACCAATATGACTTGGGAATCTACAAAAGTTGCATACTATGAACATGGACGGTGATCGCTTATCCTAAATGGGACTCATGCTAGATTATCACTGTTTCCATAAAAATAAAATATGCCCATATACGAAGCCTATGCACTTATTTGGTCGGCTCGTCCGAAGTGATACCACGGGCTCATACAATACTCAGCGTATAACGATACTTGTACTGTGTTTAGCTGAGTGAGTAAGGATATCGGAGGTGCCTAAAAATGTCGCGTAAGGGGTGTAAAAAGCCGGCAATACAACCAATGCGTGAACTGTGACGCGGTTGTACACGAGCGGCGATGTTCTCTTACCACCTGCTCCCTTATCCGCTTTACTATATGAAAAAATAAATATTATGTCCATTTTGCACCAATGGATAAGCTATAACTTAATAAATAATTTTGAACACATTTCACAAATACAACGTGCTTAAATGCTTAGTACTGTGAACGTAAAAGAAACATACATTTTCTTTCCAGCATTTTACCACTTTAAAACGCATCAAAAAGTAAAATTAAAATTTCACAAATAATATATCGTCACCAGCCTATTCAAGTCCACTGCTGGACATAGGCCTCCCCCAAAAAAATATATGGGAACAGTTAAAAGATCAGACGTATAAATTTTTTACGATAAATACATATAATAAACATTTTTACATTAATATTTGGAACTGGAGCGATTTAATTTCGGTCGTTTATGCCACTGGCTCGCTATGACCTCAATATTTTTAAAAAACCTTGCGGCTAAGCGGTCTTTTATGGTATAGCAGACAGCGGTGTAGGTTGGTTATTTATATCATAAGAGAACACCGCCGCCCGTGGACTACAGTGCCACAGTCCATGCATTGGTTGTGTTGCCGGGTTTTAATGCCGCAGATATCGATAGCGAGACACCGTAGAAGCATCGTTTCAAGTACAACTACCATTTTACGCTGAGTATTCTGTGAGCCTGTGGTATCACTTCGAACGAGCTGGCCCAATTAGTGCGTAAGAATTGTGTTCAGAGTTCTGAACCAATTTAATTTGTCATTAATTACAAAAGCACCATCGATTTTTTGTGAGGCTAAAACTTATGACCGCATTTCAGTATGTCGAACGATTATTTTTAGAATAAATAATATAAATTATTGTTTTTTTAGTGCAGCGAGCAACAGGCCAGGTGGCTCTCTTCTAGTAGTATAGTAATAGTAAGAGATCGCCGCTATTCATAAACAACCGATCCTAAATACACGATTTGGTTGTGTTGTCGGATTTTTACGCCGCTTAAGCGGTATCAAAGGACTCCGATAGTCCGCCCGGCCTACTTGTCAGTGGTCGGGCGAGTATCTTAACATTGCCACACCTGTGGGAGAGGCATGCCGGCTCGTCCAAAGTGATACGCGTGACACGGTACCTATGTTCGCTGAGTAAGTGAGGGTATTGATAGGTTATACCTTGGGATTGTATCGCTTGGATGACGTAAAAGGCCGGCAACACAAGCAACGCGGACTGTGGCGCGCTTGTCCACGGGCGACGATGTAGTTTTATCACGTAGAGGACCCACACTTTACCTTTAAAATAATGATAATTTTACCAATTTTAAATTTATTTGTTTTAAGATACAGATATAACTTTTAAAAGTTTACGCGATGATCGTTAAAACGTGCATGTTAATTTATGGCTCATGTATTTACAAAATATTTTTTCTTATCGGCAAATTCGGTGATTTTTAATTCTGTAATAAATTCTTAACAAGTTAATGTGTAACATTAGTATTAATTATAATATATTTGTTCAAAAATAGCATTTATATATCTAAAAAGGCGATAAAGCACACGCAGTCCAGCGGTTGCTCAGGGTGTCTATGACCGGAACACCGGTAATCTTAGATGCTGTACTTTAGTCTTCAGATTTTCATATAAAAACACTTTTTAGGGTATCTTAGGTCAATATTAATGATATTTATCATTTTGTTTGTAACATTTCAATTGAACCTTTATTTTATTTGAAAACTTAATTTTGCGATTAATTTGGTTATCACTAGATGAAGTTTTTTATCATATATATGAGCAAAATTAAATAAAAATATATTTCGTTCATATTATTATTTTATACTACTAATTACTTTACTAATTGCGATAGACGCAGTAATACCACGGGCTCACAGAATACCAGCGGGAATTATACTTGTGAGGATACCAGTGGTATAAAGCAGTGGTTTGTGGTATTATAGTCCATGGGCGACGGTGATCTGTTACCATCAATTTAATTACCGTTCCATTTTCCGTAATATCGCCGAAAAGAAATTGTATAAAGATAATGTTAAACATAATTTAATGTAAACATTTTTAACATGCAAAATGTTCACCAATCTTATGTTCACAATCGTAACTGCGATAGTAAAAAATTAAGTTGCATCAAAAGAGTGTTTAATGAAAAGTTTATTTTTAAATTCGTACTCGTACAAAATGATATTGTTCATTTAAACCAAACTTTTTTGAAATTATCGGCTCTCGACTGTCGTTTTAATTTTTTTTAGATGAACTAACAGATTTCCGATGAGTTTGAAACTGTATTATTAAGGGAGCATAGCTCTATTTTTAACCAACTTTACAAAATGGAGGTTAGTAGTTTTTTTGGCTTTGTTCCACTCGTCGTCGTCCATCAAACCATTTAATATTTTTTTCTATACATATATGTATATAAAAGAAAGATATGTTAGTTACACTATTAAAAAAACTCGAGAACAGCTTAACAATAACCGTGGGAGAGCCATGCTGATGCACTAATTAAGCCGGCTTGTCCGAAGTGATATCACTGGCTCATAGAATACTCAATGTGAAACGGTACTTGTAATGTGTCTCGCAGAGTGAGTGAGGTCTTTAAAAATGCCGCTTAAGTGGCGTAAAAAGCCGGCAACACAACTAAGGCGTGGAATGTGGTACGATTGGGCCGCGGTGTTTTCTTACCATATAGCAGATATACCTGCTCTGTTGTCCGATATAGAATAAAAAAAAACTAATTTGGCTGAAAATTAGTGGCAAGGTAGCGTAAAACCAGAAATGTAAATTAAAACATTTTTCGGGCCAGCAATGTGAAGGTAGGACAACTCATTATATAGAGCTGTTAACATTAATGTATTATTTGATATAAATGATGATGATGATGATGAAGGTTTTAGGATATCGTATGCCCAGCGGTCGAGTTTTACCAAATATTGTTATATTTTTTTTTTTTTTTTAGTATATCGGACAACGGAGCAGGCGGTACTTCTATATCGTATGAGAACACTGTCGTCCATGGAAAACAGCGCTACAGTCCGCTTCTATTAATAGACAAGACGTGAGGTCACGTCTAAGGCCAATCGTTGGCCCCAGGTCAGGGTAGGTTACGATCATAGATAACAGAGACGCATGTATCCCTTAAATTTATGTTTATGATTTATTATTGCCATAAAAAAGAACTTAAAACTTCAAGGGCTGTCCAGATAATCTTTTTTGTTTACTTAAAATTTTATCTTTATTTGTAATCTTTAAGGCTTCATACAGTACATTGTACTTTGTCAAATTTAAAATGATAATTAAGACAAATTGAATTTTATTATTAAAGAGATTTTATGCCATAAATACATTCTTTAAGCTCTTAACATCAAATAACTTCTGTATTTATCTAAGTGACTCTATCGGAGGCCCTTAAACTTGCTACTTAACTGGCGTTAAAAGCCGGCAACAGAACCAATGCGCGGACTGTCGCGCGATTGTCTAATGGTTGCGAATTCTTAAAATTTTATATCTATTAATATCTAGCTATAGGAGAACCTCGTAGCTTAATGATTTTAAAAGTGTACTATGAAGCGAGAGGTATCGGGTTCGAATCCTGGACCGGACAATTATAATTTAATTTATTCGGTCTTAAGAAAGTCTTGACAGTGGCCGGATGAGTGTTTTAATATCGTTGAATCTGCGGAAGCATCATGTTGCAGCATATACAGACGCACTAATTGGATCAGCTCGTCCGAAGTGATTCTACGGGCTCACATAATACTCAAAGTGAAATGGTAGTTGGATTTGAAATGGTGCTTATACTATTTTGTGCTGAGTGAAGAATTATATTAGAGACCTTTAAAAATACAGATTAAGCGGCATAAAAAGCCGGCGACATAACCAACGCGCGGTCTGTGGCGCGGTGGTCCATGGGCGGGGGTCTTTTTTACCATGTAGAAAACCGCCTGCTTCGTTGTCCGCTATACCATAAGAAACACTGTCTATATGCCAAGCAGGTTTTGTAAGACGTTACTTATTATTCCTGAGCCGAAATTCATTTTGTCTGACGAGAAGTTATTTGTATAAAATTAGTGCTGTAAAATATAGGACTAGTAATGAAGTTTTTTTCCCTATTGGAAATCTGTCAGACGGTACCAAGCCAGGCGGCGTCCAACCCATCATATGCTGACATACTAATTGTCAATTTGTTTCTTGTATGTTATTCTATTTATGCTTAGTGTGTTCGTTTGTTTGAACGCTTTAATCTCAAGTACCACTGTGCCTATTTGAAAAATTCAGTGTTATATAGTCCATTTATAGTGGAAGGCTATATACTATAAAAAACCAGAAATTCTAACATCGCGTGCGCTGCAGCAACTATTGTAATGGTGTTTCTAGTGTATTTTGCTGAGTGAGACTATCGGTGGCTCTTAAGTGCCGCTTAAGCGTCGTAAAAATTACCAACAAAACCAATGCGCGGTCTGTAACGCGGCTGTCCATGGGCGGCGTTGTTCTCTTACCATATTGAAGACCAATCTATTCCGATATCCGCTATAGAAATAAAAACGATTGATTATAGAACAAAACAGTGAAATACGCTTTGCAGAACATATAATTATACATTTAAAAAATACAGTTCCTTTTTACCAACTTTTAAATTCTGTGCGAGACCGGGGTGCGCTACTATTGAACAAAAACTGGACATGTTCGAAATATGTGACCCTGACTTTAAGGTCTATAAATAAACTATTACTCGACGTATATTTATAGAACAAGTTATTGGACATCCGTGAGGTATAAATTAAAAGCCGAATTGATTATTTAACCTCAAAAAACTAAATTACTATATTCTACTATCGGGCCCGGTAGACGTAGTTCTTACGTCTACCCACTTACGTGATACTTTTATTTTTACCAATTTACAGAATATCATTATGAATTTTATGATATAACAGGCAACGGAGCCGACGGTCCTCCTCTATGGTGGGAGATCGTCGCCGCCCATGGACAACCGTGCCACTATCCGCTCTTTTGTTATTGTCAGCTTTTTAATAATTTTAATTTTAGAAACACATATATTTATTACATTTTAATCCACACACAAATCACCAAATATTATTTTTAACAGCGTTATGTAATATGTTTTATTATTTTATTATTTATGCAGAAGCAACGTTTTCCGGGTCACCTTGTGAACTTATAAAAGATGATTAATTATATCTCGTCTAAATATAACTTGAAAGTCGTTTAAAGTTATGTATATTTGATAGAATTGTTTCGTTCAATTTCGATTTCTGTCTAGGATTTTCTATATTTTTTGTTTATTATGCAATGGATACGGAGCAAGACAAACGCGCTACAGTCCGCGCATTAATTGTGTTGCCGCCTTTTTACGCAGTTTTAACGGTATAATTTTAACGGCCTTCAATATCATCACTTAGCGAAACACAAATATTGTTTCATACTGGTGTTGAGTGAGTCCGTTTTACTCCTGGCGTACTGGTCAATGTCCATGGGCGGTGGTTGATCTCCTACTATACAGGGGAAGCAACTGCTCCGTGCTACACGAAAAAAATATATATTTGTATTTATATATTCTAAAAAATATTAGATTTCTTGTTTAACAAGTGCATAGGTACTACTAAATACTCATAAATATTACGTAAGCTAGGATTTTCTACAAAATTTAAATTAAATTAATTTATATCAAATATTGCGTCAAAAATGGTTATTTATCTACCCATATTAAATATTATAAGTTTTAAACTTTGTATTGGATTAATATTATAATAAATTTATATCTGCATTTTGGTACGGTACTTGTACTGTGTTTCTCAGAGTGAGTGAGAATATCGGAAAAGTACCGCTTCAGCGGCGTAAAAAGCCCGCAACACAACCATTGAACGAATTGTGGCGTGGTTGCTCATGGGCGGCGGTGTATTCTTGCCACATAGAAGACCAGCTCCGTTGTTCGCTATAGAATAAAAAAACAATAATGGCTTTAATCGCAAGCGATATCTAGTAATAAAACAAAATTAGCAAAAGTGGTTCTTGAAGTTTTTTTAGTCTGACGTTTCTTCTTAACATAGATTCCATATCCCGAACTGCCAGTGGTATTTTCTTAATTAAATATATTCAGATACGAAAATGCATTAAGTCAAAAATTTTAGACGAATTATTTATTTATTTTAACTTATTTGAACGTAAATAAAATAAATATGTATGAATATTTTTACATCTTTTTTAATATGAAACTGAATGCTTTGCTCAGATGTTTAAAAAATGCAATAAAACTCAAGGGTACATCTAATTGCATGTTAAATACTAGTTTTATTTTTAAAATCTAGACACATTTAGTACTTAATTACACTAAGAAATTGAATACATATACTCTAGGTATAAACAAAAACGAATCACCAAATGTGTTGCTAAGTATAAAAGTCGAGAAGGAAGCGGCAAATTATGTTATTTTAATTTTATTATACAAGAAACGTTCTTATATTGCAGGAAAATTGTGAAAAAATAGTAAAAACAAGATTTTTTCTATACAAACCATAAAGTAATTAAAAACATTTACATTTTTAACACATTCCGAATCCTACTAACATTCCGTGAAACCAATTGCCTGTTACTTACAAAGCATTACTTAGGGACTTTAAAAAAGAGCGCTTCTATGCATAAGAGCCAGCAACGCATCCGTGACTCAGCTGAGGTTCGATGAGCCTGTTGCTCATTTTCCTTCCATTTCTTTACTAAAATCCGAAAACTTATTACTGAAATGTTTTTCCGTGTAGTTGAACGACCACCGATTATAATTAAAAATATTAAATTCAGCAGATGACGCAATGAGATAAATTGTTTATAAAATGTCAGTGGAGGTCGTGCTAACGATACTCCAGTCATACCTTACGGAGAGATTCCGAAGCAAGAAGAAACCATGCCCGAATCTAACAAACTTTAACCGGAATCGGTACGAATTTATTGACGATAAGCACCAAGTTAAAAAATCCCAACGCGGTGTTCGAAATGACAGTGTCCCGTTGCTATTTTTACTTTTGGTTTTCTATATATGTAGTGTGAATGTTATTGTGTGCGACGGTAGTTTAAGTGTGAAACTCGGAAGCCATGTCACTGAAATCGAGAAAAAAGTGCGCCGTGAGATGGCTGAAAATATTGATAGTAAAAATGACACAATAGATGAGGAAACAACGGAATATTCCAATCCTTATAAAAATAAGTGGGATTATTCTAACTTCAAAATCGACCGCGTTTACACCGAGAGGAGAGCTGATGATCCACCATGTGCTATAGGATCCCCTCATGATTTAACATCCAAACCGTTTTGTGTGAAACACACAAATTTCAACCTTAGACCAGAAAGACATCAGTTTCACGAAAAGATTGTAAAATTTGGTATCCTATTACCGGGTGATCCATCGGAAGTGTTTTCACTAGTTAAAGTATTACCAATAGTTGAGCTGGCCATACCAGCTTTGACGGCTGTAGATGGACCTTTACCTGGCTGGAAAATTTTAGTGGATTACCGAGACACAAGATGCTCTTCCGTTGATGGACCTTTAGCGGCATTCGAATTTTATGTCAATAGCTCTGCCGGTGAGTTGGTTTCAAATATTACCTGTTCTTTTTGCATTTGTAGCTACAAAACCGAGAAAGAAAATAATTAGGGCTAAATTTTCAGATGCTTTCATTGGGCCCGGGTGTGAATACGTAATAGCGCCTGTCGCGAGATACGCTGCTTTGTGGAACATTCCGGTTATTACAGCAGGTGCCCAAGCTGAGGCTTTTACCTATAAGTTCCCGAATTACATGACATTGACTAGAATGATGGGCGGCTACACACAAGCCGGCGTCGCGATTCGCAAGATCTTTGAGGTAATTGACACTGTCTGGATGTGATGTAAAAGTTTCCCAATCACTGTGCGTTTTATTTTCGTGTTAGTTCGCTTTTTGTGATACTCTCGCCTCTTTTGTACCTGCTGCTGAATTTTAATCAATCTTTTTTATTATGTTTATTGTTGCCTCTTTTATTTAAGTGTTGCTCAATTTTAATCAATGTTTAAATTGTATTTACTGTTGTCACCTTAAGAGTCGGTAACACAACCATGCGCGGACTGTGGTACGGTTGTTCATGGGCGGCGGTGTTCTCTTACCATATAGGAGACCAACCTTAAAAAAACGGCTTATTATTTACAGTAGTTTTGAGAGCCTTTTTAATTTTTACCACGAATTGAGAGGTGTCTGGTTCGATCCTCGGTCCGAATAAAAGTTTATATTATTTCCGCTCTGTGGATGGACTTGATATGGCCGGGCGAGTGTTGTTGCACTGTCGTACCCGTGGATAAACCATTCTAGCACAGTAATTGAGCCGGCTTGTCCGAATTGATAGCACTCACTCACAAAATACCAGCGTAAAGCAGTACTTGTACTATGTTTCGCTGAGTGAGGATATCGAAAAACATTGAAAATTATACCGCTTAAGTGGCATAAAAAGTGGTTAAGAAATTAAAACGCATTGTCGTACCTATATTCATGGGTGGCCGTGATTTCTAACCATAGAGGAGACCCATCTGTTTCGTTGCCCGCTATACAAAAAAACTTGACTTTTTAGAGAACTTTCACTTTTTTATAGTATACAGGACAAAAAAGTACAAGGAACATTTCACGCTGAGTGTTCTGTAGGCCCATGGTATCACTTCGAACGTGTTGGCCCAATTAGTGCCTTAGCATATGCTTCAGCGTGGCTCTCCCGCAGGTGCGACAATATTAAAACACTCGCCCGGCCATTGTTAAGTCCTTACAAGGACCGAATAAATTATAACTATCTGGAACGGGGTTCGAAACCGATACTTCTCGCTTCATAGTACACTTAAGGCCATTAAGCTATGAGGCTCTCACTTTCAACTTTTGATTTGAATAGATTTTCTTTGAATAGATTCGTTATACAAAGAACTATCTCATTTCAGAATTGTATTGGTGCTAAATATATCAAAAATTAGTATTAGCGCAAAGTACAGTCGGAAATAGCAAAGAATCTGTGTGAGTGAGCAATCGGTATTTAAAGATGGACGCAATACGCATATAAATGACCTGAACAAAGGCGGAATTAATGAGAATTTCTGGCACGTCTTTAGCTGATCATAAAATGTATTGTAACATTATTAACAATTTCTAATAAATATTAATAATAACAACTTTAAAAAAGCCAAATTACCGAGCGGTAAGCTACTGTGAAATCAAAATCTAAATTGTTTAATAAGTACCATGAAGCGTAAGTGGTATCGAGTTTGAATCTGGATTCGGACTATTAGAAATTATAATTTACAGTGGCCGGGCGAGTGTCTGAATACTGTCGCACCCGTGGTAGAGCTATGTTTTGAGCCATTTTCAAGTAAAACTACTTTCTTTTTTTAAGATATCCAATTCATATTTGTTTGTGTTTATCCTTTTATAAAATTTGAAAGTTCCAACAATTGGTGAAAGTTAAACTTTCTTTTGAAAAGCTTCGCGGGTACGCCATGGTTACAACATGGTAACCTGATTCGATTCCTGCTCTGATTTTCACTCATAAAATGTGAAATGTTGAAGATTTTTTTATGGCCTATGGGCCACTGCCAATGACATCATTACTCCATTACTACTTATCCTAAGAAGCCCTGAATTTACTTCCCAATTTTTTATGGTATAACAGACAACGAATCAGATCAGTCACAGTTCACGCTTTGGTTGTGTTGCCGGCTTTATTTACCACTTAAACGGCATTTTAAAGGGCATCCGATATCCACTATAATTGAAACACAGTAGAAGCACCGTTTTAACTACATGTACCATTCATTTCAAACCAAGTTGAGAATACTGTGAGCCTGTGGTATCACTTCGGACGAGCCGGTCCAACTATTACGTCATCATTACTTCAGAATGGCTCTCCCGCGGATGTCATATTTTTTTAAAAACGTAATAGATGTTAATACAACAACAACGTATTAACGTTAATGTATACAGTAATTCCTATCATAAATTATAAGTAAGCGACATATTGTAATGACACGTGATCGCACAATGAAGATATAAATAAGTCTATTGTTGTTAATAATGTAGAACAGACTCGACTATTAAGGATATATTAAAATATTAAAGCTTATTATAACTTTATACGAGAAAATTATTACATTTTGAGAGACTCGTAGCTTAATGGTTTTAAAAATGTACCATGAAGCGAGAGAAATCGGCTTCGAATCCCGATCCGGACAATTTTAATTATTATTTATTCGGTCCCTGAATGGGTTTGACAGTGGCCGGGCGAGTGTCTTAATGCTGTCGCACTCGTGCCAGAGCCATGCTGAAACATATGCTGACGCACTATTGGGCCGGCTCATCCCATGCCGGGTTCACAGAATACTCAGCGTGAAACCGTTTATGTAATGTGTTTTGCAGATTGAGTTAGGATATCGGAGGTCCTTAAAAGTGCCCCTTAAACGACCTAAAAAGCTAGCAACACAACCAACTCGTGGACTGTGGCGTGGGTGTTCATGGACGGCCGATTTTCGTTTCGTTGTCCGCTATACCATTAAAGAATACTTAAGAAATTTATAATATATCAGAAATCATAGACATGTCAAATATATTATGTTGACGAAGAAACGTCAAATTTATGCCTCCATATTAGTTGTGTTTCAGCCACAGATAAATAATAGGAAATACATTGTAAGCTATATGAATTAATTTAAGTGACTACAGAAAAATCATAAAAATATATAGTTCATCACATCCTGATCAATTTGCTTGGATTAAAGTTTTATTCCAATCAAAGGAAAATGTTTCCTTTGAAAATGTAATTTTATAAGAGGATTTAAACTCGGTTATCGCGAGAGTTTTTCTACCTTCCTTTGATGTAACAAATTGCTGAGAGTTATAGAGAGATGTGAGCTTCAAAGAACTGTTTTATGTTTTATTTTCGCCATGTTTATAAGGATGCTAATATATAGTTTTGTTTGAGATAAGTCGACTTTATGTTAATATTTCAAAAAATCAAAAATTGTTTATATAGGGAGCCTCGTAGCTGATTGGTTTTAACAAGAGTACCATGATGCGAGAGGTATGGGGTTCAAATCTCGTTCCGGATAATTATAATTCAATTTATAATTTATTCGGTCTCAGAAAGGGCTTGACAGGGGCCGGGCATGTGTCTTAATACTGTCGTACCCGTGGGTGAGTCATGCTAAAGCATATGCTGGCGCACTAATGGAGCCTGCTCGTCCGAAGTGATACCACGGGCTCACAGAATACTCAGTGTAAATTTTAGTTGTACTTGAAAAGGTACTCTTACTGTGTTCAGCTGAGTGAGTGAGGATATCGGAGGCCCTATAGAATGCCGGCGTTAAAAGCCGGTAACACAGCAAGCGTGGACTATGGCGTGGTTGTCCATGGACAGTGGTGTTATTTTGTAATATTGGAGACCACTGCTCCATAGTTCGCTATTCCATAAAAAAATATTAGAAATATTAATCCTCGCTACATATAAAAAATTGTATGTTTGTTTCAGGAGTTCAATTGGCGTAAATTGGGAATGTTATACCATAACACAAAGCTATCTGCCGGCAAAGGAAACAGTCCCTGTTTCCTTACACTGAGTGCAATTTTCACGGTATTGGAAAAAAAGGACGACACAATACCAATTGTGGCTTTTGATGAAACCAACACAACCTCTGCGAAATTTAAGGAAATACTACAAAAATTATCTTTAACAACGAGAAGTGAGTAAAGAAATGGTGTTTTATTACCAACCTTTATTTAGAATTCGGAAAATCCTAACGAG
>DWCF01004728.1:0-15676 GCA_018230265.1 Delias oraia | reverse complement strand
TTACCATGGCAGTGCCATCTATTGATTACTTGCTCAATCCAGTCGAAAAGTATCGACATCTGTTAGAATCTTTTGGAATTAACAGATAATTATGACTGTCAATTAATTATAGGTTATTATCTGTGTGCTTTTGTTGATTTAGAAATAGGAATAAGCTTATAAAAATATCCTTTGAAATATTAAAAAAAAATTGTTGTATAATTGTTCAATATTATTGTAAATAAATTAATTAAATAATTCGTATTGTTCGTCTTTATTTTTAGTGTAGGTAACATTTGCTACTCTAATTTTTTCCATTACGAAAATCTATATTTACATACTAATTTAATTCCAAATATTATATATAAAAAATAAAAATACACATTAATCCAAAAAAACATACAATATTTAAATGGGTACAACAAATACGTTATATTTACATAGTATTAATGCAATGTATGACCTTAAATGAAATATTTTAGTAGTGAGGCACTTTTACATTGATTTACATTGATTGTTTAATTTTACGATGTAGATATTCACTTCACCTACGTAATCAAATCTTTTCGTAATATGAGCCGATAATTTACATTTATGTAGTAATTAATACTAAGTAATTCATTATTTTTAAACTCTATCCTTATTCTATTAAATATTGCGTCATTGAGATTACGTAAAATACACATTACTATTACACATATGTATAAAATATTACATTTAATTTTTATTTTAAAAGTTCGTTTTAGGCACCAATAACTAATGTTATAATATATATGGGGCAATTCAAATGAATTATCTTTTCTTTTATAATACTTGCGACCGCTCCCTGCTTTGCAATGTTTTATACATAACAGCATAGCATCTTCTCAATTACTCTGTGAACCGATTATAGTAGTGTGGATTAAGTTATTGATTTTTAGTCCATATAATGCGTTTATTTTTCATAGTGTGCTGGTCCGAATTCAAAAATTCCAGTTATGGTTAATATATTTTTGAGGGTTATACTATTAAAAAAAATAACAAAAAGTAGAGTATTAAAATTATTAGTTGTGATATTTAAAAATCCGTGCGAGCCAGGAATGTGCTTACCACTTATTGATTAATGTTAGTTTAAATTAGCTTTATACTGCCAAAAACTATTCTGATTAAAAGAATATTGTAATTGTTGGAATAGCGATATCTGAGTCCTTTACATTGATGAACTTGTCATTGGAAGTTAGATGGTTACAATTATTATCTAAATTAAAAAATGGTAATATATATATTAAAACATTATTTTATTATAGTTTATTTAAGCGGATTTCCGTGGCAGGATTGTTAAATATTAATTAAAACACAAAAATTAAATCGATTTACTAAAATTACAATAACAAACAACAAATTTAATACAAGTATACATAATAACATTGTGTATGAATAACATCTTAATCGTTAATTGTATTAAGAAGAAAATTTCTGGAAATTTTGAGTTATATGGCACAAACGAAATTTATTTAGTTAACTTCTCTCCAATAGTTTAGTCAAAAGTTATGTTTTGACATATTTGAAAAAACTTATTTCAAAGGGAGAATACTACATACATATCCTGTTAAAATAAGTTTTAATTATATATATTTGTGTAATAATTCTTGTTCTTCATCAGGTGCTCGATTATTGGAGAGTGAATTTCAGTGCAGTTTAAGTTTTCAAAGCAATTGTCTCTTTTGAAAATAAGTAAATATAGACCGTTATGAATTTGAAATACCGCCATATTGATTTGACTAATAAAGTAAAACGATATGAAATTGAACTGACAAATTTTACTTAGTCTACTTATATAAAAATAGAAGACATTGTTAGATAGGCGACAAGTAGCGAACGATCGAAATATACGAGTTTTATTGAAAATTGTTATTTATAGATTATTATAATAATTATAACATATTTAAAATTATTGACTGCATATCTTAAAAAGTCTTAGCAATAATATAACATTATATTTATATGTTTAGGTACTTTGGTTTATATCTGGTAACAAAATTCCAGAGAATTAACTATATGCATTATACTAATATTATTATATTTTTCATAATATACCGGATGTATTTTTAAAAAGCTGTCTTCAAGGAAATATATCGTGTCCTAGAACATATTTGTTTTCCTTTAAACTTTATATCAATTTTAAATTAGTTTAACTTAAATATTTGTGTGTCACCGATTAAGCCAGTCTTGTTTAATCATATCTGAACCCTTTTCTGCAATCATAATAACTGCAGCATTGGTATTTCCACTCACAATAGTAGGCATTATACTAGCGTCAATTACTCTAAGACCTTCGATCCCATGCACTCTCAACCGAGGGTCCACTACAGCGCCAGGATCCCAAGAAGGTCCCATCTTCGCCGTCCCAACAGGATGGTAAATTGTCATGCTTATGGTCCTCGCTAAACAGTCGATGTATTGATCAGACATAAACCTAAATTGTTTACAATTCGGTACCGGTATCCGGTGCAATCTCGATCCGAATTGTTTAAAAGCTTTGCCGTTAGCTACTTGCAAAGCTATTTTTACTCCTTCAACAAGTCTATCCACGTCGTTTTGATCTTCATGATATCTTGGATTTATTATCGGATAGTCGAATGGGTTGGAGCTTTTTAGTCGAATGTATCCGCGAGCCTTTGGGCGCAACAAAAGTGGCATGATTGTCCAGGCGTCTACGTTTTCTATAGGTTTAAATACTGTATTATATAGTTCATCTGTTAAACCAAGAATTTTTCGAATAGTTTGCCCATTGTCTGAAGAGAAGCCAGCCGGTGCCATGTGGAATTGAATATCTGGCCATAAGCCGGATTTATTTGCATACTTTGTATTTACAAATGCAACGCCCTCCAAGCCGCCGAGAATAGTCATTGGTCCTCTTTCGTTTACAACATAGTTCATTGTGACTGGGAACGCCTGAAAGCGGTTCTGAATAATTGATACAGGCTTGTCGACTAGAAAAGTAACTCCACCAACACCTACATGATCTTGCAAGTTTTCTCCGACTAGTAGATCTTTTAAAACGGGAATGCCCACATGCCTCAAGTGGGTAGCAGGCCCGATGCCTGACAGCATGAGTAGTTGTGGAGTATTAATTGATCCTGCTGAAACAATAACTTCTTTTTTTGCGTACACCACGTGTTTGATACCATTCTTTACAAATTCCACACCATACGCTTTTAAGGTCATAGGATTAATCAAGACCTTTGTAGCCATTGATTTCAGGGAGATGTCAAGGTTCGGCCTTGTTCTGACTGGTCTTAGAAATGCTTTGGCACTACTACACCTGGAACCTCTTCTTATCGTACCTTGAGCTATCATAAAACCGGTTTGCAATTCTCCATTTATGTCTCGATTTTCATATCCTATTTCAACACCACCTTCAACAAAAGCGGCTACCAATGGAGTTTTCCAGGGAGCTTCTTGAACGGTTAGATATCCACCTACCCCATGATATTTGCTATTTGCTAAATAAGGATTTCTATTATCTTCCGATTTAATGAAGTAGGGCAAAACATCTTCATATGACCATTCTGGATTCCCAAACGACTCCCATTGGTCAAAATCATTACGATTACCTCTGACGTATATCATGTAGTTTAGAACACTGGAACCTCCCAAGACCTGTAACATTAAAATAGTATAGTTTTAGTATGTATCCCATCATCTAAATTTCCTGCCTATTTAATAAAAACCAATTTACTAAGATTTTGCCTAAACTATCTTATACATAGGTTATAAAGAGAATAATATGAAAAATAAAATCAGATATAACCTATTATCAGTTCACGACAATAAACAAGCATTGCTAAAGAAAAACTGCAGGCACTAATAATGTAAAATTAAAGAATTTTTTTTACTAACAAATTAAATCAGGTTTGTTAAGCAATTTAAATCTATATAAACATATCTTACTTACAAACAAAATAAATTATAAGATACAATTTAAAGGTATCGAAAAACTGCATGAAATAATGAATTCCAGCGGACTCACAGCGATGGTAGTATGTGAACAATGTTTAACAAGTCTGGCTTAGTTTATTATAGCGGAGATAGGACGCTTCTTTTTTTTATGGTATAGCGGGCAACAGAGCAGGCGTCGCTCATGGACATTCGCGCCAGAATTCGCGCTTTTTGGTTGTGTTGACGGCTTTTTACGTAGCTTGAACGGTATAATTTCAAGGTCCTGTATTTACAAGGCTACAAGCTACACGGCCCGGTAACTACAAGGCTCTCAAAAATATATATATTTTGTTATTTTATGGTTTAAAGTAGTCTTAAAAATAGATTATAGTGTTGACACTACCTTTCCACGGGGCCAACTGCAGCGACGGTTCTTATAGCCCAGACAGGCGTAGTTTGTGGGCTCCGTCTTGTACTGCCAGTCCAGCTTTGTTAATTGTAGATAGCCGGCTAGAGATGGGACGTCGGTGATTTCGTTTTCATCTGGTCCTGGAATTTACATTCGCGTTTGAAATTTTATTAGATGGCCCATTTTCAACGAAAATCAACGTTTTATCGACATAAAAAAAAGCTTAACGATGTATTTCACATTCTTAGGGTTTCGCTATAGTCTATAGTTTACGTTATTATAATTTGATAGATGATGTAGATATTATAATTTGCCTGTCCAAAGATTTACACTGTCGCATTTTAGTGTCTATGTTATAAAAGAAATGACGATTTACATATTACATACCTGTTTCTAGTAACAGTACATTCCAGCTGCCGATTTCAGTCAGCCTGTTAGCTACCACAGCACCAGCTGAACCGCCCCCAATAACCACAAAGTCGTACTCTTTTTTTGGCTCTCTATCATGTACTTTTGCCTCTGGATCGTAGGAGTTATAATTGTGATATGTGAAAGCCCCCAATAGCAGTGGTATAAGCCACAGCCCCGTAACACTAATTGTCTTCAAAGCACTTGAAGCAAGAAGGACGTGGATGGCCATTTTGTCTGAGTCTTCTTAATTCGATTTCTTCTATACCGTTTGGTCGGGTGGGTTGCTCTTGCGCAACACTTTCTGGATCGGAAGTAATCGGCAATGCGTTACCATGTTAACTTTCGATGATCTTGAAAGGATGTGTTTACGTCTGGAAAAAAGTAAGAAGCATAATTTATTTTTTGTTTGTTGAAATAGTATTGATAAATGTCAGATTCGTGAGAAATTGACATTTATCAATAGGATAACGTTTTTATAATTTGTCTTTAATTTTTCTTGTGAGTGACTCGTAGGTAAATAAATATTCCGGATATACTCATCATATTTTCTTAATTATTCTACGAAGACCAATTCGCGTGCACTAATTAGTTTTCGCTTATGGTTTAAGATAAGCATAACTGATTATTTTTACACAATGTCTATTACAAAGCGGGCTATGTATTCTTGGTATAATAATCAGAGCGTAAAGAATATTTTGGTAACTCATTCCGTTGCATTGGCTTCGCCGACACGCGCAGTATCTAAATGTCTTTATATACATTTTTATAATATAAGTCAATGATTTCGTTTCATTATGTTTGAGGAAAATGATCAGCCAAGGCCTTCTAGGACGTTCTGATGGACAGCTGGCACAGCGAATGTGAAAATGCAAAAACAATAAAAGGATAAATTAATCATTTAAAGAACCTATATATTTAATGAAAAAAATATTGGTGAGTCTATCTAGGTAATATAAATACATACTAATTAATTTTTTAAAGAGATGTTAAAAGTTCAGTAATATAATGTTACGCCGCGGACCTTCTTCTTATATTACAGTAGTATCTGATATAATTTTAAGAATATGGGTTTCTGAACAGACTATTTTTGTATCAGGAACTAAAATGTAATATGTAATTAAACTATTCACATGGTATGCTGTTACGCACACGATGTAATTTGGTTTGTAAACAAAGATTATGTAATAGTAAAAAGTGTGGTACTGGGTGAAGGTCTTTTGTATATTCGAGACGTGAAAAAGTGAAAACTGGTTCGTTTCGAAACTAGCATGCCTCATAGAAATAATTTAATTTACTAAAAAGGTATTTATTCCATATGGACAAAGTTTCAGGTCGTGTATATGTATTTAAAAATTAAAAAAAAAATTGATACCGTATTATCTGGAATTGAACTTCTGTATTGATTAAGTTCTCTTATGGTTTCAATCATCGACTTAAATTCATCTAACCTTGGATATTACTTAAAGTAAATATGATCATTACGTTAACTTTACCGACGCTATCTACAGTGAATATCTAGGATTATAAATGAAGTCAAAAGTGGACTTCCAAGTGGTACAAGGCCAGCTTTGAGATTACTTTCACCAATTTCACAAGAACCTGTGTAATGACGTCATATGGTTGACATATGACAGTCGACTAGTGATTCGACTTGTGTAACTTTGAGGTAGGTCCAAGACTATTTCACATTATATATTATCGTCATCAACATTTTACGCAGTTTGTTAAAAGTTTGCGAATCAAATATTGTAAACTAATGTTTTTTTTCGATTATGTATAAAAAGTAAAAACCTATAATATCTAATAAAAAAAAAGTATTTATTGTGAAAAGTCAAGACTGTTTTTTAATAATTACTAAGATTTAATCAGCAAAAAATTTAGTTACAACTTAAAGACATCAATATTCCTAATAATATTGATTATGACCAAAACAAACCTTTTATTTTGTTAACCTTTTGTTCCCTTTGAAATTGTGGCAGGAATTTTAATCACATTTAGTATTTTATAAATTAAAACCCGTAGAATTTTTGCATACTTTACATAAGTATAAACAGTGCAACCTCGGCCCAGACACTGATTTCAAAAACCTCGTGAGTCTGCAGCGCGGCCGCCAGCAAGGACTCACGGCCTACTTCCTTATAAATGTTACAAAACAAAGTCTCTGTTATATAACGCTTTTAAGTTCTTGTGTTACAAAATATTCCTAATATGGCAAATATAGACATGGAAGGATAAAGTAAATAAACAATTATTACGTAACAAACTTATATATGTAGTTACACATAACAGCGGTACGTAAATCATTTTAAAGTTTCCCAACGCTAAATCCTGATGATCAGAGTCTATCATTAAAATTTTCCCTGTTTGACCTAAAAGTTAGATCACTCGGCGGTGTACTTAATTCAATACAACGTTTACACAGCATGTTGGCTTTCGCTCTGTATATTTAATGGTGTAGAAAATTATGTAACGATATAGAAACAGATTCAGTTAGTTAATTGTGGTTTACATTATTTCGGGTGCTCTTGCATCGTTCATTTGTTATCATTACATTGGTTTTTTATATTATTTTGTACTAGAATAAAACAAATAAAATATTTTATTTTAAACAATTAATCATTAAACAAAGCAAACAAAAAAAAGCTGCTTTTTATATACCTCATAGCGTCACTTGAATAAAAACAGCGTAGAAATTACAACTCAAACAAATATATTAACGCTTTTCTAAACTCTTTCGTCATTGCGAAACGAATTAATATTTGATCCATTCATCTATATCGTCAGATTTTGCTTTATTTAATTGTCTTGTTCGAATTTATGCGTAAAAATCTTTATCGTATAAAAATGAAATGTCTTGCGTTAGAAAATCAAGAACCTCTTTATAAACTGATGATTTTTTACCAGTTTTTTGTCAATTATTGTATAGAATAACTAAGATAAGAAAAAAATCATGTGTTATGCCCATTTAATACTTTTCTATTTACATACATAATGATACGTTCATAATTATACGTAAATAGTATAGTGAACTTTATTAACTAAAAAGTGTGAGGTTAGGTGATTCTCGTAGTGTTTAAATGTTCCAGAAATATCCTATTACTTGTGATATAACGTTTAACAGGGAAGTCAGTTTGAGTGAGTGCGCTTGCGCAACGAAATGTGACATTATCATTACAATAACCGAGTTAAACTTTCAAACTTAAGAAGTTTTCATGAACAATGATAGAAAATTATAAATTCATTAAACCAAACTTACTAATCAGTTTGGCACCGACTTCGGAATATTTTTCATTAGAATTATTTTTGTGTATTTTTTTTGTGTACGAATAAATTGGCCTATCTATATCAGTTCGTTTATTGCTCTAGCTTTATTTGCCATTTATTACTTTCATTAAAATATTATTTCACAGTTACCATTACTTATTATCGATCGTCAAGTTATATTATATTGGCTAGTTATACGAATTAAACAAGCTCGCAAGCAAATTATTGGGGAACCGGGACCGGGGTTATGCAGGCACCTTTCAAGGCTTTGTACTGAAAATAACTACACTCACATTAAGCACTTACTGTGTTAGTTTTTAAGCTTGTCTTGTAATTAATATATTTGTTAATTTTTCTTACAACATATTTTTATTTAACTCAAAATTTGTTGAATAATGTTTAACTAATATTTTTTCGTTAAAAAGAAATGTAATTAATTCGGAGGAGTGAATTGTAAATGTAAAGTTTAGGTGGTGATGGTAGAGATTGATAAATATAAATTGCTGCAAGAAGTAGGATACAGATAAATAATTACTTTGAACGTCTCTATTATTAATTACAAATATATAGGTTTTTTTCGCATGTAGATTAAATTAACCTTTTTTTTATAATATGTAACAAAGGATCCAAAATATTATTCAAACCATTATCAGGTTTGGGTTGTCGTATATTATAAATAAGATGGAGGATTACATATTACATAATGTGTAGAAATATTTTCAAGCCAAAGTCTTGATCGTCAACTGACATACAAAGAGTAAAAATATATTGAAATCTGTCTATTCGTTTAGTTGTTTCTGTTTAACAGATAGACATACGTATTACCATTCGTATATACGAACATGTAAACTTATATAACACAATTTAATCGTCGAGGGATTTAAGCGGAACACTCTTTGTTGAGATGAGTTATAAATGAGGATAATTACTCAAGTTGATTTAAGTTTTACATAGGTGTAAATAAACTCACTCTTGTTTTATACATAGCACCTGTCAACTGCATCGGTTACGTATGTTGTTAACAAATTCAGCAGTTGGCAGGTTTTGTAATACTGACACACTAATTTATTTGCATAATGCAGATATGGGAGAAGGTTAGTCACAGCCTTGACACAATTTAAATTTACACAATTTATGAGTACAGTCTACTGGAAACCAATTGAAAAATAAATACTATTACTCTCTGTTTTTAGATTTATTATGACTAACTTACGGTTAACAGAAAATTATGTTAAATATTTCATATTTTTTCCCTAGTCGTCAGCCAATAGTAAGTACTCACTAAGAGTAATGTTGGACAAAATATAATTTTTGACTCATTAATAAATTTCTATCATCCACATTCAATTTCTATATTAGAAATATTATATAGGTACCTACTAGTGAACCCGTGCCACGCTGCCCCTTACTTTACCTGCCGTATCACTTTTATTATATTTTGGCCAATTTACACAATGTTACTATAAATTATAGCCTATATATTCTGATGTATGTATGTTAATATTCATTAAAATCTGTTCCGTAGTTTTCGATTGAAAGTCATTAATTTAAGCATACTTTCGCGTTTTTTTAAATTATCTAGCAAGATGTCTTATATATGCATTTTAGATTTAAATGTTTAATAACTGTTGTAACTGTTTAATGGAAAATATGAAAATAAGTTTGCATATTGAGCATGTATGTAAGACGTGTTGAAAAAACGTTTCAAATAGATACTCACCTTCATGCCGGATGCTGCAGTGCATAATACACTCACTATTTGGCCAGTCACATAAGTATCCTTTCTAATTAGTTAACGACACTGTTCATCAGACACACAGACAGATATGGAAAGTTCACTCTTATCGTTCTCGACTCACACGGTTTTTCACTGGCGACCGTTAAACCTGTGAAAATATCATTGTCATGTTTTTGACAAAACCTATTGAGATGCGTTCAGACTTCCCTAAATTCCCTATTACATAATGGTTTCAATTTAGTATGCGGGTTAGCTGTAGAAATTAAATTTGTTGCCGTTTCAAAAAATCTTGTCAAATTAATTTATAACTCGTGCAAAAACGAGACGAACCCTTTCAACGATAAAAATGGCTAGTTAACATTTTTAATGAATAGTGTGGTAAGTTGCAAGTCGCTTGAGACTTGTATGCTATTATGAAAGTGCAAATAGTTGTTTTGTATACAGATAAAGGCCACATGGCTATGACGGCTTCTTATAAGTTGAGCAACACTTAAAATTGTTGTGTAAAATAAATTATTTCAAAGAAAATTTATTTTTCTTAGCCTTAGAAAGTAATTGTTACACAATTTTAACGGTGAATTTAAATTAATGATCGGTAGGTATAAATCGTTACTTCACTATAATTAGAGAGATTTTTCTTACTTCAAGGTGTTAATAAGGTCATGGTTTAAGGTCAGTCGTTTAATCGTTACGGGTGTAACTCATTATTTTAACTCATTAATTACTAGATGATTGGTTCCTTTAAAAATGCTATTGGAAAATATATTTACATGTATAATTTAGGTTGATTAGGTAGAGGAACAAATAGAAAACGGATAATGAAAATATTAGTTGCCCAGTTTTAAACTCGTAATCTTATATTGCCATGTTAAGTCAAAATATATCCCTCTTATGTAAGTTGTTAGTGTAAGTTACGTTAGATTAGGTAAGACAACTATTACAGCATAATACTGTTAAATACGCGATACTATCATTAAACGCATTCAAACAATATAAATACAAGATGACACTGAAGATAGATCAAAATGTCATTTGCCGAATTTCACTTCCATTAGTTCACTGTTTAAGAATTTATTTGCCGTTGAAAATAAAATTTATAACGTTTCGCGTAGATCCATAACAACGTAAGGATGCTCTTAGAGTTGATGTAATAAAACTAAAAGAGACCCTAACGTTAATACATAGTTATTAACAAAACACTCGGCAGCAAAATAATTTTAGTACACAAAAATAAATTTAGTACCACTTCAAATTGGAATTCAAGATTTGGTTGAAAGCGCGCTGCTGTGCGGTGACCGCGTGTTGTACTGGCTGCTTCGACGCTTGCGCCCCGCTATTGCCACTGAACTCATAACAAACGTAATAGCAGTCGTGTAATGAACCTGCGCCAGAATAATGCCGGCATCAACCGACTTACGCATGCCATGTATCTGGGTTATTTACTACATCTTTTTTTGATTCTATAGCGGACAACGGAGAAAATGCGTCCTCTATATGGTGAGAGAACACCGCCGCCCACGAACAACCGTAACCGAACACCTCAGTCCGCGCATTGGTTGTGTTGCCGGCTTTTTACGCCACTTACGCGGCAGTTTTAGAGCAGCCTCCGATATCCTCACTCACTCTTAAAATCACCGTACAGGTACCGATTCACGTTGAGTATTCTGTGAGACCGTGGTATCACTTCGGACGAGCCGGCCCAATTACTGTGTCAGCATATGCTTCAGCATGGCTCTCCCATTTGTGCGAAAGTATTAAGACACTCACCCGGCCACTGTCAAGCCCTTCCAGAGACCGAATAAATTAAAATTGTCCGGACCGGGATTCGAACCCGATACATTTTATGGTACGCATCAGATTTTTTAACTACATTTTTTTTTATATATTTGTACCTACTTTATAAATTTAGCTAATATTGGTTATACTCATGAATAAAGTACGTTTTCACAAAGACAATCGTGCATTAAACAACGGTTTTTTTTAAAACTTGCAAACAGGTTAAAACTGGTAATTAAATACGTAATTTTGACGTACATATCTTCTTTCTGTACGACGGATATAATTGAAGTTCGTATCTTTCCAGGCATGCAAATTTTATTTCCGGTGGCATTTGGAATTTTGAAAATAAAAACGTAAAATTACCTCAATTACGCGGTTAAATTTTCATAATAAACTGCTTGGAAGAATTATGAGTTACCGACGTAAGTCGAGTTGCTCAATATTTAGTAAATACTGAAAAATCGGCAACTTAAAAGGCCAATCAATATCAACGAAGAATTACGAAAACGCTATTACATCTATAAGATAGCCATTTAATTAACCTGATCAAAGATTTAAATTATTTAAAGTGACATACGATTTAGATAGTTACTTCATTGTTATATAAATATATTATAATATATACACGATAAATCCAATATACATATTTATTTTTTATGGTAAAGCGCACAACAGAGCATGCAGGTTTTCTATAAGGCCGTAAAACATCGCCGCCCATGGACAACCGGGCCACAGCCCGCGCATTGGTTGTGTCGCCGACCACTGAAGCGGCATTTGTATATCCTCATTCACTCAGCGAAACACAGTAGAAGCATCGTTTCAAGTACAACTACCATTTCACGTTTAGTATTTTGTGAGTTCGTGGTATCACTACGGACGAGCCGTCCCATTTGGTGCGTCCGCTTATGCTTAAGCTGGGCCCTCCCACGGGAGCGACTGTATTAAGACACTCGCCTGGCCACTGTCAAGCCCATCCAGAGATCGAATAAATTATATAATTCAAGTCCACTGCTGGACATAGGCCTCCCCTAATGATGCCCACCTGTTACGATCTTGAGCGATATAATAAATTATATTTTAAATTATAATTGTACGGACCGGGATTCGAACCGATACCTCTCGCTTTATGGTAGACCAATTAGACCATGTAGCCTCTCAAAAAATCATGCACTGATTTTTACTCTCCTGTACTCTTATCACATGGACGTGTTAGTAAATTAGATAAGACAAGTTACATATTAGTGAAGCAGATAGGATCCACAAATAAAGATCTGTGCCATTTTTACTAGGGGATCCAGCAGACGTCGTCCTGCCCGTTACGACAGCTTCCAGGTCCATATAAGAACCATCCAAACTCGAAAAATCGTTACTCTAAAAAGATTTTCTCGTCGTTTTTGTATTCGATTACCGAGCAGCCAAAATGCATTTTTGAAATCGGATAAAAAGTAATCCTGGAACCTCTCCGTTAACAGTTGCATTTTATATTACGGTATTAAAGTTTAAATTAATTTATTTAGAATCGCGTAACAACCATCTTTGTACTTCTATGAAAAAGAAAAAGCGTAATCGGATTAGCTATTTTCAAAATTTTCTCTTAGGTACATTAGTTAGTCTTAGTACATTCGTTTTTATATTACCTATAGACGATCCTTTGACATAGTCAGGTGTAGTGCGTTCAATCAATAATTTGATATCATAGTTCCCAGTCCTCAGTCAGAGTACAAAATTGTAAGTAACTCAGGTTTTCACAAACATATTACAGGCGTCAGTTGCACTGCCTACACAGATATTTTGTTTCTTATGAATTAATTGAAACTGTAAATAAAGAAAAATACCGTGTTTGTTTAGGCGACGTTTTTCTTCAATTGTAGTTCGTAGGGTTTAAATTATTAACAATGCCGTTCAAAATCTTATAACCCAACATTACAATGCCCATAATCAGGAAACAGTTTCAATTTCATCCAGAAATTGAAAGTGCACTGCGGTAATGGGGCTCTTACGTCATCAATCTCTATACTCTGCGCGCTCCACAGTCTATAAAGCTTTCACGAGCATCTCAATTCATTTGTTTCTTCACCTTTTGTAGTGGAACGGTGAATGATTATCTCTTTTGTAATAGAATTCTATAGATACCATAATGTAGCACATTTTATGCATGTATTGTATTTATCGATCATTCTTTTTTTTTTATCTCTAATCGGGACATAAGTTTTTAATATGTCAGTTAAGGTAAACAAAGAAAATTAACATAACTCATAAATGTTCATTATTTGAAAGCAGTTTAACTTAGTGCTATTTAATATTGGTATTTATATAAAATAAGTTATGAAAAATTAAAACCACTTCAATTATGAAAATGAATGCAACATATTTTTTAATTTGTCTTTTTATGTATCAGAGGAACAAATTTGTTTGAATAAAGTTTGTTTATGATTACAATAAGTGTACAATTCTCGGCATGTTTCTGTTATATTGACCTAGGTGTTAGGTTTATTTAATATTACTTATTAATTTTGTTTTCAGGACGGTAACATGTGCATTATATTTTTCATAAATTTTTATAAGAGAGAAGACTCTTTCTTCTAGAGTATATGTACCGACATAAAATGTATTCAATTATGATATACCTAAAGATGTTCATGTGTACGATTGTTGATAAAGGAACGAATAAATATGTGTCGAAGATTTTTCGAAAAATCGCAAATTAGTCAAATAGTGCGCTAGCTATATTACAATGTATATATCCCTTTTCAATCATTCTATCCAGCGCTTTTTGAACACAGCTTCATAATTGTATATTTTCGTGTTATTTCACGGATTCGTCGCGACGCGGCGCGGCATCTTGTTTGCAACAACGGGACAGGTGGCGGAAAAAGAGTCACTCTCATTCAAAACAGGACAAATGGGCACTTTAATAATAGTATACGTTAAAATAATCAATGTCAATACATAATTAATTAAATACATAGTTGCACTATGTATTATGTTGTGTCTAGACACAGACAACTCCAAATTTTTTTTAAGTTCAGATCCTTTTAATTTCTAAAAACATTATGCAAGGCTTTTCTAGACTTTAAAACGATCTTTTTGTTCCCATAGCAGATATATAGGACTGTTATATATAGGCATTTTATAGCAAAGATTGTAAATTATCGACTAATATTATTATGGTTAATATTTCATGTATTTTTTTGTGTAAATTTAAATTCTGAAGTTTAGAAAATAATTTTTTGCTACCTACTGTTATTTTAGTTATATTTCTTTTCCAAAATTTCCAACATTTTGAATACATTATTAACGAGAATATTTTATGTATTTTTTTGTGTGAATTTGAATTCGGAAGTTAGTATATTCTTTTCTACCGTTATTTTAGTTAAATTTCTGTTTAAAAAGCAAATTTATTATATTATGATTATTTAAAAGATACTTTTGTTTAATTATTCAAGAACAAAAGTTTTATCGATCTAGATGATGTTCACTAACAAAATCTTTGAAACAAGAGCATACGTGCTTTAAAGCAAAAAGTACACAATCGATAGGTCTATCTGGTATATTTTGCGTACAATCTTATATAATTTGGCGTACGTGATTGCCAGCATTGACGGCCCCGATATGAGACCACGCAACATCACAAGTATTGCGAGTGTACCCATAACCAAGCTGAACTATGCCGCGTACGATTGTAGAGTTATGATGAATTTAAGTGCCGCTGGAAGCTCAGTGTTTAATGACATCAGTTATATAATACTAATATGTCGATGTAGATTATTTAGTTTTTTGTATATACGATTCTAGACATAAGTGCTCTCAAATGGAAACAGATCAAACGAAAAGATTCTGTAGTTAAAGTTATGTTAAGGTACTTCTAGTAATTAAATCAACATCGGTACAATTGCAAGAGATGCTCTACATTAATATTTTTTTGTAGCCACGAGACTATTGCTACTGTCAATTGTCTGATAATTTACATGACATTGACATGTGGACTTCCTTCTTTTTCTTCCTATTTGTGGCCTCTGTGTCTAATGGTCACAATTCTGCCAGTGTCTGTATGATGATGTTTACAGAAATCATCATCATCAGCCCGTTTAAGTCCATTGCTGGACATAGGCCTCCCCCAAAGACGCCCACCCGCTGCGATCTTGAGCGATCTGGATCCAGCGGTTGCCCGCGAC
>DWCF01004727.1:0-15677 GCA_018230265.1 Delias oraia | reverse complement strand
TTGAGACAATTAAATAAAAGTACAATTTTAGTGTATCTCATTGAGATGAAGTCAAAATTCTCTATAAATCAAAAAATCCTTTTTTTTTCAACCAAAAATTTTTTTTGAATTCAGCCAAAAGTGAAAACAGGATGTAAAACCTTTAAAAATTAAAAGAAGGCCTTTAAAAGTTTACACAAGAGTGGTGCAAATAAAAAAGCAACAACTTTTGCAAACCAGATGAGCATTGAGATGTTTTTTAAAATCGAAATTAAACCCAATGAAAACTACAGCAAAAAACTAATCTTTACAGGGTTGGTTGGTTGAAATTGGTGTTTGTGTCATTAAGTACGTGAAAACTGTCTTTGAATTTTTAGAAGGAATTCAAGACGTAGGCGTAGGGGTTGGTGCATAAAATCATTGGAAATCGTACGCTGCTATAAATAAATATATATACTATAAATCTAAATTTGATCTAATCCTAAAAAATTCAATTCTTGCGTTAATTTTGGAACATGCACATATAATAACCGATATTCTTATAATTTTAGTCAAACATTTTATTTTAACTTAAAATTTAAAGAAAAAGTTTGACTAGGATTACAAAAGCACGAATTTCTAATATTTCCGGGAAACAAATGACTGCGAAGCGTGTTCGGCTTACAGCCATTACGAAGTCAATTAATCTTTGGCAAAATGCAATTTCTCCGCAAAAGTCCAGTGAACCGGCTAAATTCCGAAGACACCATTTCTTATAAATGTTCAATGACTAAGTAATAATGTCATTTATTGTATTTTTATCTCCTCTTTTATATTATTTATATTTATAACTAACGTCCTATGAAGAGAATACAACGCGACGCTTATATATATGTAAAAGATTTACAAAACTGGCTTTCTATTGCGTATAATTATGATATGACATTAAAACGACTCGACATCTGACATTCACAAAGAGAATTACGTAATCATTAAGATTCAATGAATTACTATATTATCTTGAATTTTAAAGTGTAACTTTTATAATAAGGAGTAGTTTTTTTATAGTGGAGCGGACAACGGAGCAGGTGGGTCTCCTATATGGTAAGAAAATACCGCCGCCCATGAACAACCGCCCCACAGTCTGCGCGTTGGTTGTGTTGCCGGCTGTTTACGCCACTTAAGCGGCATTTTTGTAAGCGCCTTCGACATTCTTACTCACTCAGTGAAACACGTATCATTTCGGATGAGCCGGCCCATTTAGTGCGTCATCATATGCTTGAGAATGGCTCTCCTAATCTATGTTGATTTTTAAAGTGTAACCTTTATTATAAGGAGAAATCTATGAGTTTTCTGTAATAAAAATATCAATGGTAAAACTGGACTTATTTTTTTTTATGGCATAAAACTAGACTCTTGCGTAACCTAAACTAAAAAAATTAGTAAAAAGGCCGTTTTAGTACAAAATAATGTAATTAATAACAGGGTAGATAAACAATAAATGTGTCTTTTTCAGTTGTATAATAAATTATTCCTCAGATTATATACATACGCTGTGTTATACTCAGCACAAATTTCTGTTAAATTATAAAAAAAAGAACTTTTGAGAGCGCCGCTTGGTCGTGGCGTAATTTTCGAAGCGTAAATGGTCTTGGCCTACCACAAAGGGATAGGTATCGGGTTCGATTTGTTGTATAAATAACAATGTTTTAAATATAACCTATTCGGTCTTTGGAAGAGGTTGACAGTGGCGGACGAGTGTCTCAACATTGTTATACCCGTGGGAGAACCATGTTGATGCACTAATTGCGCCGGCTCTTTTGCAGTGATACCACAGGTTTACAGATACCAGCGTGAAACATAATTTGTACCGTATTTCTTTGGGTTATTAAAGATTTCGGAAGCCTGTGAAGGTATACCACTCAAGCGGAATATTATTCCAGCAATACAACCAAAGTGTGTACTCTGGCGCCGTAGCTTACGGGCGGTGCGACTATGATCTCTTACTATATAGGAGAACCTGCTCTGGATTGTCAAGTCCTGCTCTTGATTGGTTGGATCTCAATGTGTTACAAGCTAGAAAATACGGTTACCTTTCTTTTTTATAATATAACAGAATATGGGCAGGTAGGATAGCTTTATGGTAAGAGATCACCGACGCCCATGGACAACCAGGCTAAAATTAACGGTACTAACCTGTACAATAATATAAATTATCTTAGAAGAAAATTTGATTTGTTATATGAACAGCTCAGTGTACCCACAGTATGTTACAAAAGATTTATATTACCGTAACACGCAAACATATCTCACCGGTTAAAAGCAAAATATTTTGTGTTGTCGTTGATTTGAACAAATTATATCAGCTGTAGAGTCATACTTAAAAGCCGGCAACTCACTTGCGGATCTGCGAGAGCTATGGGTGTCTATGGACGGAGGACAGCTTGTCCTTGATGTACCTCCTACACGTTTGCCACCAGTTATTTATATTTAAAAAAGTCTGGTACTAAGTACGACAACATAAAAATGTCTGTATGGCGGCATGTTTAATCCAAATTGGAAGACATAGCGACTATAATATCTAATTATAAGTAAAACATAAAAGCTATCTAGAACGGTGCTTCTTGTGTGTTTCACTGAGTGAGTGAGGATATCGGAGGCCCTTAAAAATGCCGTTTAAGTGGCGTATAAAGCCGGAAACACAATCAATGCCCGGACTATGGCGCGGAAGTCTATGGGCGGCGGTGTTCTCTAACCATACAGAAAATCCGCGTGCTCCGATGTCAACTTCATTAAAAAACTTATGTTAAATGATATACTAAACATAATTTGTTTGAATCTAGAAGTGTTATGCATCATCAGCCTATCACGTCCACTGCTGGACATAGGCCTATTGCGACCTATTGCGATCTTGAGCGATCTGGACTCAGCGGTTGCCCGTGACCTTCATGAGATCGTCTTACCATCGTGTGGCGGGACGTCCCATTCTGCTTTTTCCGGTACGCGAAGACAGCAGATGTTCAGCAATCACCAACCCACCTGCCAAGCGTGGTGATTAAGGCAAAATAACACCCCATGAATTCACATTGAAAAATATGATTTCATGATATGATATGAATTCATTGAAAAATAGGAAGTGTTATTGACTTTAATTGTTGTTTCTTTATTTTCAGGTAAGGTTGTTTGTTAGCTTAACTTAAGTGCAGGTTGTGTGCCTTTTCAATAAATTAAAATTACTTTCTTCATTTTCAGAGTAATAAATTAAAGGTTTTTTTTCTACAGTCCTGATATTAGTTTTAAAAAGTCTCTTTAATTAAATAGCATTGATTTTTCTAGAATATTTGCGCTATATTGTAAATTGTATTGCGAACAAAATTGTAATGTTGCCAAATGTTTTTTTTACGGAAATTGTGGCATTCAATTGAGTTTCTAATTAAAATAACACATATTTATTATCACTTATGAACGTAACTTTTTTTAGAGAGCTTTTTATTTATTATTAGGAGATCTTAAGTTGGTTTGACGAAATACTTTTATAAAATTTTATGCAATTTTAAAGGAAAATTCATGTCTTTGCCGCTTCGTAGTGCTGAATTTACAGCAAACTCATCAGATAAATGGTGTTTCATTAGGTGCAGTACACATACATCATTGAATTCTCCATATTTTGATTATTTTGTGTTCAAACAATGCCTTCTTGTTTTCGATTTTTAATTGATTATATTAAAGTAATGTTTTGATTGGTGGAACAAACTTTTTCTTTAATTGTGTTTGTATGTGTCACTTGTGGGGCATACGGCTGACCGGTTACTCTCTTTTAAACTTGTTATAGGTACCCTTTACAATTTTTGTGAATGTATCCTAATATTTTATTTTGTTTTGTCTAAGATTTAAATAAATCTTTTTAATTTAATATAATTCAGTAATTTAATTTAATATATTTTAATTTTATTAAGTTTTATGAATGGAGAGGTAGGTATTATAAATAAATTAGGATTTTCTTTTCTTTATTTTTAGGTAAGATTGTTTTGTAGCTTAATTTAAATTGAGGTTATATTATTTTACCACTCAATAAACAGAAACAAGTTGAAGTTTATTTCAACATTCTAAAATTATATTTTAATTGGTGTCTTATATTATATCGCATATATTGAATTACCAAAATCGTAGTTAAAATTGTTTTCAATTTTCGTTTACTTATTTGGCACTTCGTCCTTGACTTCTAATATTATTCCTGACTTAACAACCTAGTTAATAACTTGTTTAAAATTATATTTGTCACGGTAGGTTTCTTTGTCGTCTAGACGTAGCCTAGGTATAGTGTTAGTATCGCAATGCAGTCTAGTCATGCTTCAGGCGAGATATTGTACCTAGGTTGAATTTAAAATATTGAAAGGTTTATTTCGATCAGTCTTAGCTGAGTGAAATGTCTTTCTAAAGTTAATATTTGTTAATCGAATTAGTAAAAATTGAGTAGGTCGTAAAGTAGAAACTTATTTAATTTATTTTAAAATATTTAATGATAAAAGTAGATATTTTAGATAAAAATTAAAAATTGTGTGATTGGACCACCAAACACTTTAATAAATAAAAATAAATTTATTATAGAACATTGAGGTAGAATACAAAGATTCATTCGTACCACCTCGAAGTTTCTCGTTCAGCCTGCAGAAGTTTCCAAACCAATATGAAAATAATATCTTCAAAAAAGTGCAGATCGGATAGATAATAAATCCCGCAATGCACTCACAGCCTAGTAGGGACTTTTGGTGTCCACGGGTAAAGAACCAAAAGATTTAAAAAAAAATGTGCACCTCAAAATGAACCTATGTGTTTCGAATATAGATAGTTTGTGACCAGAGAAAAAAACATTTCCACACACAAGGAAAAGATTAAATTAAAATTTTATTAAATTAAAAAATTTAATTAATATACATAAATGATTTTTTATGTATGAAAGAGTTAAAAGCTTTTAATTTCCTCGAGATAAACGCCAGGATGTCGGCCCTTTTATGTGGCGAAATTATAATTTTCCTTTTTCTTTCAGTGCACATGTTTTATTCAAGAGGAAATACGGCTCCCTAAATTTGCTTTTACCTTGCGGATAGTGGATTAGGATCTCTTAAGAGAGCTAACATTAAAAAATAAAAGAGTAAAACAGATTTTTATAAATGCATCTTTCAACGTCATAAAAATAAGTAAAGGAACATCTTTAGTCTATAATTTGCAAATTGCCAGCCAGAGTCAATTTAAAACGTGCTTAATCTGAAAATGGATTTTGTTAATGAGACCCAAATGCTTTAGCTAAAATGCCTTGAACTAAAATGTCTTGAACATTCTTTCATTCTCTTGTTAAAGTACATTTCGTGTTATAAGAATGTGACAGAACTTTAAGAAAAGTGACTCACTCAGAGAAACACAGTAGAGGCACCGTTACAAGTACCATTATTTCACGCTGAATATTCTGTGAGACCTCGGTATAACTTCGGACGAGCTGGTCCAATTAGTGCATCCGTGTTTGCCTCAGCAAGGCTCTCCCATGGGAGTGACAGTACAAAGACACTCGCCTGGCCACTGTCAAGCTCTTCCAGAGACCGAATAAATTAGAAATTAAATTATAATTTATAATTTTCCGGATCGGGATTTAAACCCGATGTCTCGCTTCATGGGAGACGTATTAAACCACTTAGCTACGAGTCTTCTCATGTGACTTTACTGATATTACTTTCAATCAGTGTCGCATTAGAGAGGCGCATACATGTGTAGTCGTGCTTTGACACTGATTGATTGTGTAGAAAATATAGCGAACAATATGACTCCATCCTAACAACCTTTTACATAGACAAAGTAAAATATGTAGACACGACATCTTGTGGTCCACTATGAGATACCGGACTGAATAATGCAGGTTCTCGCATTACTATGACGTTGTATACAAAATTGGATTTTGAATAATATTGCTGTAAAAATTTGCTTTATTTTTTTCTTTTCATATCTCATAGGAGCTTGACAAATATAAGTGAGTGAAACTAGAAACTCATTAAGATTACTTAGCACAAAAAGCCGGAAACACAAACACAGAATTTCGCTATATAGTAAATAAAATCTTATACAACAATATGGATCAAAACTATGTTTTCTACCGAAGAGTTAATACTGTGAAGAAATTATGTATGTAAGTTATTTCAAAAGCATCCAAGTACCTTGCATATGGTTTAGCATGGCTCTCCCACTGTGTTCACAGATGAAACTATTATAATAATATAGTCTCTGGCTAATGTAACACTTGATTTTACACAGATGTTAGAGTTTTTATACAAAGTTGTACTTGAAATGATCGCGTGACACATAAAATTATGTAGCCGTGCGTGACACAACTTATTTAACACTAACCGAACCTCTAATTTCGTTGAATAATAATTGAATATAACTTAATATTTATTCAGGTAATTTAAATATGATTACATAATCGTATAATGTTATTATTTTATAATACTTAATCACGCTTTGCTCTGGAATTTTCTAAGTTTTTTCAGGACAATTTTACATATTACGTTTATTAATATATAAATCTTTTGCTTTTAATTTGTAAATACAGAGTTAAGCAGAAAAACCATCAAGTCAAGTTTTGTTTATACTACATAATATTATATCGAGGAAAGATTTGTTTGTTTGAATCGAATAAGCACTATCTAGTATGAACAGATTTCATTGTATATTTTAAAAGTTAAGAATCTTGAAACACCAATAATATAAAGGTGTTAAAATGTGATCTATAAATTCCTTAAAGTAAAATAAAGAATATTTTTATTTAAAAATACTTTTTGGAAATACCTTTATAACTTACAACGCGTACGCATTATAAAACAAGATAATGTATTATGACTTTGCATAATATATATTTTTACAGAAATTATTACCATTGCATAGATTTTAATTTTTAATTTTTTTTAAAAAAATTTAAAATTCTGTCTCTATAAAATAATAAGTAATAAATATAATATATTTATAAAATAATAAATAGATATTAACAAATTTTGAAAGCTGTTTCTGGTATATGAATTATTATATTTTTACCAGTGGACCCGCATTCCAATGAAGAACCCTCAGCAATCCATGGGCCCACAAAACCCGAAAAACAGATATACTAAAAACATTACCCCCCAATTTTATATTCAGATAATGTCCCAGGTCCTCTTGGTTCTAAGAATCCTTTCCAACAATTTTCAGCTAAATCAGTTGAGCCGTTCTTGACTTATAAATTATTTTATACATTTAGATTACTCTCGGAGCAAACTTAATTAAATTTTAGTTTGGTTGTTTTTTCGCAATCAACGAAGCCTTTGTGGATCTAAAATGTACTCATAAGGTTTTGCCCATAAAACGAAAATAAACTTTATGACACCAATATATACCCGATCAGCCTTAAATTGCCCTCCCATTCCCTTTGTTTTGTAACATCTAATTTCACACACAGTAAAAGCCTCACGTAGTCGATTGACTTTTATTGGTTGCCAATTTGAATACAGTAAATATAGTCTTTTCGCCATTTCTTTTGCTATGGTAAGTTTCTTATAATACATACATCATGAAGGGTTCCTTTAAAAGTAACAGATAACCATTAAAAGCTGCCCATGGATACAATAGACCCCAAGATACCGCGAAGCGCATTGATTTCTAAGCGGCCTTTAGTTACGTGAACTCAAGGTTACTGGGTTCGCATCCCAGGCAGAATATAATTTATAATTTATTTATTCTTTGAGAGGGTTTGATAGTGGCCGGGCCAACGCCCTATCACTGTTTTAATTGTGGGAGAATTTGATGAAGAGCACAATAAGGCATTCGCTGACACGTTAATTCAACTGGCTTGTCCGAAATTATATCCCGTGCTAACAGAATACCTAACAAAACTTGTACTTAACACTACTCTATTTCGTTGAGTGAATGAATATATCGGAGGTCCGTGAAACCCCGTGAAAAGCCGGCGACATAACCAAATCGCGGATTGTGGTGCGGCACTTAAGCGGCATCTTTAAGGGCCTCCAATATGCTCACTTACTTGAAACACAGTAGAAGCACCGTTTCACGCTGCATATTTTGTGAGCCCGTGGTATCACTACGGACGAGCCGGCCCAATTAGTGCGTCAGAATATGCTTCAGCATGCCTCTTCCGCGGGTGCGAAAATTAAGACACTCGTCCGGCCACTATCAACCCCTTCGAGAGACCGAATAAATTATAAAATTAAATTATAATTGTCCGAACCTGGATTCGAACCCGATACCTCTCGCTTCATGGAAACTTTTAAAACCATTAAGCTACGAGGCTCCCAAAATAGGATATAAATAATAATAATAATGAGAAGTTCTAACATAATTAATTGATTTAAAATATGTTTAAATTACATTTGTTTGTAGCAAGACTTAGTAGATTTATTACAATGATATTTTATGTTTAGAAACTGTTACGATTTGTACTTGCCTATCTATCATAAATAGATCGGAATACCGCCATTTCGGCGCATTTATTCCCAAATATTAAAAGGTAACAAATTTCTACAAGAAAATAAACGTATCACAACAGTTTTTATTTAAAATGAACCCCGGAGAGACAGTGAATAATGTCAAGGAGCGGACAAATCCAGTTAATAATGGCGAGAATCCGATATATCCATGAATCAATCACCTTGTAATAAAAAACCTCTATAGCAAGAATAAAACCTTGCAGCAAATGTATACAAAACCTCCGTTGTGATTAAAAAAACGATTTGTACGTAGAACGGACTTTTATCTTTTGTTGAAAAGGATTGATAAATGGCTTCCGTGTACAAAACTAATGCGTGACTAACGACTTAGTTCTAATCTCAAAGTGAATCTATTAAAAGCTTCGAACAAAGGCATAATGGAAAACTATTTTCACAAACCAGCATTATTTATAATATGTTTACGTGGATATATAAAAAAATTCCTATATAATAATTCTCTAGGCGAGTGTCTTAAGTGTGTGAGAGCTGTGGCTGTGTGAGTCTGTGGAAGCTGCGGGAGAGCCATACAGGTGCATTAATTAGACTTGATTTTCAGGAGTCTCACCGAAAAAAAGCATGAAACAGTACTTACTTTCTTAGTGAGTGAAGATTTAAGAGGGCCGTGAAATTACGTGAAAAGCTGGCGACACAACTCTGGCGAAAGCACGAATTGTGGCACAATAGTCTAGGGGCGATAGTGATCTCTTACCATCCAAGTACCCATCTATAGTTCGCTATACATATAATAAAATTTAAAAATGGTTATCATAATCGTTGGTTACGAGCCAAAATACTGCATAATGGACTTATATTTCATAAATACTGCATTATAACGGCATACTGCATTGTTAATAGGTAATAGGTAGGTCACCTATCATATTATATAGGCCGCATGACCTTATGCTATTCAGAACCTTGAGCCTCACCATTTTTTTTAAATTGGATATCTATGGTTAGATGCAATGTGATATATTTAAGAAAGTTTATATTTTTCTTTAATTGATTAAGTTTGATTTACTGTTACGTAGTCTATGGTTGGGTAATAGCCTGTGAGTGTCGAATTTTTTAATTGTATATTCTGTGGGGAGCTCGTTTTCTATTTGTTGTATTGATTTCAAAAGAACATATTGTAAAGTAAAGATATGGAAAGAGAGGATACGCTAAATAATTTATAAAAATAGTTTTTTTTTGTTGCAGGTTAAATCAATCCTTTAATATAAGAAAAAAATGTTAATTTTAGTCTTTTTATTTTTCAAATGATACTGGCTTTTTACGCCACTTGAGCGGTATAATTTTTCGGGCTTCCGAAATCCTCACACGATCCACGAAACACAGAACAGGTGGTATTCTGTGTGAGCGTGGTGTCATGTTAGACGAGCCGACCCAACTAATGCATCAACATGGCTCTCACAGTGGTAAAACACACGCTCCGTAACTGTTAAGCCTTTCCGAAGACTGAATTAATTATAATTTAACTATAATTTTTGTATCCGTACTGGGAATGGAATCCAATACCTCTCGCTTCGTATTAGGCTTATATGATCACTTAGTTACACATCGTAAATACATAGATCACAAAGTTTATATAATCTTAAGTACTTAACAAACACAAAAATATATTGTATTGTAGAGAATTTTAATTTTATTATAAGTCGCATGTCATCTGGATTCCAAAACATGTATAAAATATTAATGTCCTTTACGTTAGCTCGAAATTTCCTTTCCATAAAGTTGTTAGAAAGAGGAAATATTCACAATAATGTTAAAAAAGGTAGAAGGTCCGCACGTAAAGGCTTATTTCACGGATCAAAAATAACTACATCGAATCGTAATCGTGTAATTCCCACATTAAGCATGTTTCCAATGAAAAGCTATATTTGGTCTTTTATTAACATTATGTAATATTATTTTAAAGATTAAACTCTACATATTTTAATTTATGTGTTCAATCAAACAATGTCTTTTACTTGTTTTCCATTTTTTCAATTGATTATTTTAGTGTAGTTTGTATTGGATGTAAAATTATTCTCAACCGAGGGAGAGCCATGTTGAAGCAGAAGCTGTCGCACTAATTGAGCTGGCTCGTCCGAAGTAATACTACAAGTTCACAGAATACTCACCGCAAAATGGTAGCTGTACTTGAAATGGTACTTCTACTGTGTTTCGGTGAGTTAATGAGGATATCGGAAGCCCTTAAGAATGCCGCGTAAGTGACGTAAAAAGTCGGCAACACTACCAATGCGCGTCTGTGGCGCGGTTGTCCATTGGCGGCAGTGTTCTCTTACCATATAGGAGACTCACCTGCTCCGTTGTCCGCAATACAATATAACAAAGAATGATAATACATCATTAAAAAATGATGTGCTACTGAAGTTCATGACTGTTCCTATTGAATATGTGCATGTTGCGATGTCTGTCAGTTAAGTCATAATACGTTTAATCAGAAATAGAGATCTTTTACTACTGACTCTCTCGCCTTATAAAGATTTTTAAAGATTCAAATACAGTATATTCTGATAGTCCATAAGACATAACCTATATTATTTTGATTTCTAACAGAAAATTTCATTTGCATAACCTGATGGAAATAAATTTAAGCCACAATATACGTAATTTTAATTATTTGACAGAAATGGCTTAAATATTAAAGAAGTTGAATAAATAAAGTTTTGAAAATTCCATTCCACAAATGCAAAAATACACTCTGAAAAGATTTGCGCTGAATTGTTAAGCGAAACGTCATTCAAACATGTCAACTTTCAACTGAAATCTGACAAGACGCAGATTTGAGGTTATCTTTATGACATCTGTGGACGGACAGCCTAATCCAATTTTGCCATTCCTTATTAGAATTTTTGACAAACCTCAATCTGTACGTCACGCCGTAGAAAAAGGTAATGTACAATTTGTAGGTAAAATATTTAGCGTAAAATATACTACCACTGGTAAATTATTATATCTTCTATAGTGTTGTATAAAAATTAATATCTTGTTTATAGAAATACCAATTTAAATTCTACGAAAGAGATCTTGTTTATATTCTTTTTCAATTGATTGCTAAGTTTTTACTTTCACAAATATATTAAAAAGAAGGATCTGTTACATATCTCTTAATCATCATCATTCCCTGAATAATAGAGAATTATTCATTTAAAAAACCTATTATTTATATTGATTTAATTTTTATATAATATATATAAATATATATAATATAATATAAAGCATGGTTTTAATAAAATTAAGATTTTAATAATATTTATAATAAAAATATCTCATATACATATAAATGTGATTGTTTTGAAATAAAAATTTAAACCATCACGTTAATTTAATCAATTAATTTGATAATGGGATCAACGGTACAAGAGTAAAAGATCATAATAACCTCACACTTAAAGAACTGCTATTTATTGCTTTGAGCATAAAAAATAACTATATGAATCTAAAAGCGCATATTGACTGCTCTCACAAAACATTTATACTTGTAGTCACTAAAATAAGATCTTTTCTTATGTATCCTGTCTCGTTTTTACAATAACAATTTCATGTTCGCGAAAGAGTGACAGAATTGTAAGACGGGCTGGTTTCCGCAACTGGACGACATTACTGCGCCTATTTTACGTGAGACAGAATGACAGAATATTTACACAATCCCAAGTAAAGTGACGAAAAAAATAAGAGGGATATTGTAAATTCTATAGTTTATCTAAGATTAGGCTATTCAGAAAAATATGTCATGAAAAATTATTGGCAGCTAAATGGATTCTAAATGGTTTTGCAAATAATGAAAGAGTTACAATACCATTTTCCCTACGTGACCCTTAACATTGGGTATACCCAAATATTATGTTAGGATGTTACTTAGTTAAGTGTGTTTACATTAACTATGATCGAATGCGGTTATGTCTATTTAAATTTTTCCACTCTCAGCTGTAAATACAAATATTTAATAGTGGTCGCCAATAACTAATTCATTTAAATATATGTCTGTATCATTGAAGTAATATCTTAATGCAAAAGCTATATTGAAGCATACGATGAGGCATTATTTATGGCTAAGTGATACCACGGACTAACCGAATACTAGCGTGGAACAGCTGTTGTACTGTTTCAATCAGAGCGTGAGAATACCGGAGGTGCATTATATTATGATATGATATGATGGTCCATTATAATAGTTTGAAAATTTATCCCTTCCATTTTTTTCTATTAATTCAATACTATTTAATCTTTTCCAAACTTATTGGAAAAATCCGGTATATCCGGCCCAATCAGCACGTTTTATGCTTCAGCATGGCTCTCTCATAGGTAAAAAGTATTAAGCCATTGTCAAAGCTTTCCAAAGACCGGACCAATTATGCATTTTTATTCAGACCGGTGATCAAACTTGATATCTCTCGCTTCATGGTAGGCTTATATCAATTAGGTACGAGGCTCTCAAAGTCTTAAAATAGACTTAACCTTCTCAACTGTTAAACTTAATAAGATAAGAACAACGATTTTTAAGCTCATTTACGATAAACTGACTCAATTAAAACAAAAATGTTTAACTGTAAATATTTGTTGAAAGCGGTGCGGAAGCTTCGCCGGAAGTTCCGAGCACACAATACTTTACTGGTTAATGTTATATAGAAGTGTATAAACTAGGTTTTTCCCAAGACTTTGACCGTCTGTTTATCCTGTCGTTAATTTATAGCAATGACTTTCATACATTTTTTCAGCAACTTTAGCTTTAACTTGTTTATAATCGTAATAGATTGGCCATTTCCATATTTAAATCTATTTCTGTGACATCATCATCATCATCATCATTTCAGACGTATCCTACGTCCACTGCTAGACATAAGCCTCTCCTAGGGACCTCCATACATACCTGTCGGTAGCGACTTGCATCTAGCGTCTTCGTATTTCACTTTATGTAAGGTCGTATTTTCACGTTGTGGGTGGACGTCCTACGCTGCGCTTGCTGGTGCGTGGTCTCGAGTCTAACATTTTTCGGACCCATCGACCATGTGCTCTACGTGCAATGTGGTCTAGCCATTGCCACTTCAGCTTGCTAATTCGGCGGGCTATGTCGGTGACTTATATCGTCAACGGATCTCCTCATTTCTGATTCGATCACGTAGCGAAATTCCGAGCATAGCCCTTTCAATAGCTCGCTGATATGAAACCGATGGTGAGAGACCATAACTCCTGCGATATATTTCATTAAAATTGGGCCCGTAGTTTAGGCACCAAAGCGATAGTTATTATTAATTCAGTTATGATTGGTCAAAACATCATTTAATTTTTTTTTAATTTGTAGCCGTAAATAATCTTTAAATTAAATTGCTTTCTTTAAATAGTAAATCTTTTTCATCGGAATTAATATTTAAAACACTAATGCCTGGGATTCAATTAGGTATCTATTTGAAAATGCAAAGAAAATATTTATTCTTTAAAGTGTCGTAAAATGACAGCAAACGACGGCTGTAAACGAATTTTCTACAGAATCTATATCAAAACATCCTCGGGGTTCACTAATGGCTCTCTGTGTCGCTCCCCGAAACCCAATATTGTAGCGTTACTTACGTACGACTTTAGACCCTAATGGAAATTCATTCCAGTGGTATCGTATTTCAGGACAAACCATCTCATAAAGCCACTTTTTCCTTGCTCTTAATGAGTAGAAGACGTTGCATCTGAAAATGGGGTTTTTACCTTTTTAATTATTACTTAGGCCTTTGTCACGTTGCGACCTCGTTTTCTAGACCTCGTTTAATTTCTATTTAATCTAGACTAGTAGACCGTCTCAACTTCATATAGACTCCCATACAATTTATTAAGAGGTAAAACTAATATTTTTTTATAGGATAGTGGACAACGGAGCAGGTGGGTCTCCAATGTGGTAAATGAACAGCGCCGCCCATAAACAACCGCACCACAGGCCGCGTATTGGTTATGTTTCCGGCTTTTTACGTCAACCAAGCGGCATTTTTAAGGGCCTCGGATATCCTCATTCACTCAGCAAAACACAATACAAGTACCGTTTCACGATGAGCATTCTGTGAGCCCGTGGTATCACTTCGGATGAGCCGGTCTATTTAATGCATCCATATCCATATATCAATATCCACATCAGCATGGCTCTCTCACGCGTGTTACAGTATTAAAACACTCGCCCAGCCACTGTCAAGCCCTTTCATAGACCGAATAAATTGTTAAGTAAAAAATAAAATTTTAATTTATAATTGTCCAGACCGGGATTCGAAGGCGATACCACTCGCTTCATGGTACACCTATTTATTTAACCACTTAGCTATGAGAGTCTCAAAATGCCTATTCCGTAGCCTATTCCGTTACCCGTTATATAATAAAAATATTACTTTGTTTCTGTAAAGATATTATATTAATTCTATGTATTAATGCTTTGAAATATTCCAACGAGGTGTATGTACCTATTGTTCTAGCATAATTTGAAGATAAATTCCATTTAATCATTTTCCTTCCAGTGATGAAACTTTGTTAGCATGTAGCTTCTCGTTAAAGCGAGCTAATATTTCTCTCTCGAGTTAACCGTGTTAGCTGCCAACGGTCATCCGGTAAACGACATATATCCGGTTTGTGTTTGTCCGGCTTGGTAAGCCTTTGAAATTTTTATATGATTAAGCATCTTTCAGCGTGGTTTGTCTCAAAAAATCGAGTATAAGTGCTAGGAATGACGACATAAACGAATATTAACGAAGGAAGTTTGAAAATTATTAGACGAATAACGTATTTTACAAGTTTTCGTTAATTTAGATATATATTATTAGTAATTTATATAGATCATTTCTCACTGCTTAATTCAAGATATATTTAACTTCTTATCTTTAACAAGTGACATTTAGTTGGTTTTCTCATACTAAGTCAATAATTACAGCCGAAAACAATAAATATCTTTGACAAGGTACTAAATTAACAGTCTAGAGCAGCGATCCTTAACCTATTTCAAACATCGACCCCTAGGAATTCAAGGACAGTTTTTACGGACCCGTTGATAAAATAAAAAGAAAAAATTTAGGTGTATAATTTACTTATTTCTGGAATTTATTATTACATTGGATGCAGGTTGCGCTCGTATGAATGGAGCTCCGAGGGGAAGGCGTATGTCCAGCAGTGGACGTCGTATGGCTGAAATGATGATGATGACTTGCATTTAGGTTCAGAGGTGACACC
>DWCF01004726.1:0-15678 GCA_018230265.1 Delias oraia | reverse complement strand
ATTGCAATTGTTATAGAGTAGAAACCAATAAAATGAACTTGAGTGTTTACGAATCTAGCAATCAAGTTGCAGTGAGCACGTTTTCAATTTCAACTCGCCAGCTCATTCAATATTAATACTTTTCATAAAGTCGTTGTTTGATTACATAAATCGGTTGTTTTTCATATATATGTAAAGAAAAATATACTTTTCTGATATTATGTATGTGTATGTTATTATATTATGTATCTGTGTGTTCTTATATTATGGTATGGTTATCTGTGGTGAAATGAGATTGTAAAAATTGTGATTTAGGAACGACGTGGGAATTGGAAACATTAAATATCGTTTCTTTTACTGCAGAGAAACTCAGTTGTGTTTTATTGACTGTTGTTGGAACAAAGCGACTAACACTACAAGCAAAATCCACCTTTTATATTTAGTTATACAATTTTGTTTTTCATATTTATTCAATTATTTTTATCCATATATTTTTCATATACAAAGATAAAAATTGAATCTACATTTTTTAGCCGGAACGTTAACATTATGTGCGTTATTATTTTTTATGATTTTATTACATTTATTACAATTAAATATTCCTTTGTATGCATGAATATTATTAAAACTAATTATTTAACCATATATGTAATATACATATAATTTCGTCTTATATATAGGAATCACAAACGAAATGGCTCACATTAGACCGCGACGTGTATCAGGAACAATATTGTTTGTTCCATTCACAGCAACACGTTCAGAATCGTAATTAACTTCATTGAGGGTATTCACGATCATACAAAAGCATAGTTGTCTTTTTCGAAAAATATAAATGTTTGTGTGTTATATACATGAACGGAATGAGGAAGTGAATAAATTGAAATACCGAAACAAAAGTTGAATGAGCGAAAGCGTAATGAGCTTTCGGCCACGATTTACGGAGGTAACCTTTTAAACGGAAACTATAACACTATTAAATGTAAGGCAGTAAATTCGTTACGGTTAACAGCTGCGTTAAACGAGGCAAATGTTCCGACTAAAATGATCAATTCATTTAAAAAATGTATTTCCTTTACTGGTTTAATTTCTTATATTATTGCAATTATTTTTAAAATGTAATGACAATCCCGTTAAATAAATAAATATGAGCGAAAATTTCGATTTTACTACAATACAACAGTTTATCTAAAAGACTGATGACGCAACTACGGCCCAGCGTGGGCTGGGCTTTCTGTCCGATTGCCTATTTTTATTTAAAAAAATATCTTTTTGTCAGTTGAAATCATATTTTATTTCCTTTATTCCGCTCGTTTCTCGTCATCCGTGGATCAAATTGGGTGAATGAGGTTTCCGCGGGATACTGGTCGCTTTTTAGTAGTTTAATGTGTAGTTTTAAAGATTCTAAAATAATAGTTACAAAGTCTTACGCAAATCAAATATGAAAGTACATAAAGAATAGAGAAGAACGTAAATGCTAATTCTTAATTTAAAGATATTATATATTTGATAACATTTGGATTTTTGAGCATTATTTCAATGTACAATTATACTTGAGGGTTATAACCATATAAATCAGGCAATTTAAAAGCAAGTACTAAGTATGATATTACCCCATCAGAGGCGACGATATTATATAGGATCCAATATCAGAAGGCTGTCCCATTGGCCGGAACTGCGATACCTACTCGATAGCAATTAACTGCTCTTCCGCGCCCGAGGCTAGCAGCAAATGGCTTTTTACCCCTGCAAGCCGTCTGGGAACTAAATATACAATGTATTTTAAACAGCACATCTTTCTACTGATATATTATTTAATTCTTCTTTAGTATCAGAGTATAATATCAAAGCCTTGATAACAAATCAATTTTTTTTGCTAAAATATATATATTTTTTAATTAATTTAATATTAAAATCGAATAGTTAAAAAGAAACCTATAAACTTTTTTTTTAAATTTTATGCTAATTTAATTTTAGTTTATGTTCACTATTTTTACATAAACATTATTGAAATAGAAGTGAGGTACACATTCCTTAAATGCCGGCAATGCACGCGCGGCTCTGCAAGGGCTGGAGGTGTCCATGGGCGGAGGACCGCTTGCCCTGGTTTAACTTTCTGCTCGTTTGCCATCGATTGTATAAAAAATAGCAATACCAGTTATATTATTAACATAAATTTTATATTGCCGTGCATAAAATTAAATTAGTCTAACACTTGAAAGTGCATAATTTCTAAAAATACTTTGAGACTTTTTAGACCACTCTGAACCTGCTATATATGTAAAAAAACAGACAAGTTTAGGTTTATCTATACCATCGTAGCTTTAAAATGAATGAACCGATTTCGAAGTGATTTTTTATTCTTACGTGATTTAAAGCTAAAGATAATGAAAATTTGTGTATACATTTGCATAAATTTTTATTTAAACCCATAATATATATTGTGCGGGTTTCTCAAAATCACTTATACAGCCATGTATCACATTTAAAGCCTTCGTATTTTCATGAAACATCCATTGGTATGGCTGTATTCTCGTCACGTAGGTAATACTGTTTAGGAGGTAACTCTTCTGGAAGCAATGGCCGAACAAATTATATTGTCTCTTCTATTGAATTAATGTCCTACACTTGTATGGGATCAATTCAAGAGTTTCCTTATTACTTTTATTTATTTTACGATCGACAGCTATCAGTTTTGATAATACACTTTGCAAGTGAACATATTATTTTGATTGAATTACAGATTACAGACATAATACATATATAAATTTATATATTTAACTCCTTATAGTGCTGAGTACTATGTTAAGGTTAAGAAGGCAAATGTTTTAATGCCACGCCCTTTTTGTAATGCCTTCATATCACAGCCTTGAAGACGTTGTATTCTAATCCTAAGGTACAAAATATGTTCTGAATGTATTGTGACTCTTTGTAATAATTGTTAAAACTGGAATTGTTATGAAAAGTCGTTATGTCACATTTTAGTGTGATGTGATAATTTTTTTGCCTTTTTTAAAGCACTTGTAGTCTATAAAACTGATTAAGACAAACTATTGTTATGTAATATGTTTTAACCAGAAATTTAAATCAAACTAAATCAAAATAAATAAATAATATTTTTTTGGTTTTATTATACCTAAAGCATGGAAAAAAATATTATCGTTTCCTATTTAACTATAATGCGTTAAAAATAAATCAAGACAAGTTAGGGCCAAGCTCACCTTACATAGTTACTAAAGAGTTATGAACTTTGCGAATTATGAATACAAACAGTGGTAAATTAATCCCGACCTTTAACCAGCAAGTTGAGCAAACGAAATTGCAAACAAATATTTGTGGGCGGAAATTCAGTATGGAAATAATAACAATAGAAATACATACAAATCAGAGACAGTACTGTGTTTACTGAACTAACAAACACACAGACCACCGCGCCGGCCGCAACAATTTGGGCACAAGGCGGATATTTACTTACACAACTACAAAATTGTTCCCACAATCATTTTAATCTTTATTACAAAGTAGTAGGAACTAATATCCCATCGATCGTTTTAAGTGCTGGGAAGATTTGAATTTACATGCCTAAAGAAAATGCGAATAAAATCTTTTCAGAAAATTTCTCTGGTATTGTTACAGAAAATCTAGCAGTTTTACTTTACTTTCTTGTCCATTAATTCAGGCGATTTAAGTAAAGATATTTCTGCTCTAGAATGTTACTGATAAAGACAGTATTATTTTCTTAAATTTGATTTTGTATACAAGACATTAATATTTAAACATGGTTAAATATTAATAGTTTTATCTATTAATAACTATATTTCATGTTTATTGTATATGGAAAATATTTAAAAGTTATTAAAATAATTTTTTTTACAATATGATATTGAACAAGTAAAGTACTGTTTTAGCAGGGATTGTAAGGTTTCTTTAGAAAAATATAAATTTAGGGCTTAAATCATAAAAGAATATGTCACGAAAATAATATAACATCCATGTAAAGAATATTATGCACCACAGTTGATATATACAGATCTTATAAGTAAATATTTAAAGACAAATCACTTGTACTTCTATAAAAGTAAAAGATTAATTAAATAGACTCAAAAATATTTCGACACATTGAGAATATTGGGCTCATTACAATTATATTATTTAAATTCATATACAAAACCATATCGGTAAATACGTTAGATGAAAAATGACTTCACGCAGACAAGGTCGAATATAAACTTGTAATTCTATAAGATATGTCCTTTCGCATTTATTATGTCGACTGAGCTCACGGTAAAAGATCTCCCGTGAAATATTTGCTTTGCATACCTCGTAAAATGTTAAAGCTCTGATTTAGGAGACGCCTTTCCGAGGTTCTGTATTAGTACATAAAATTAAGTAGCAGGTGAGTCTATAAAACATGGGACGTAACATGCCATGCTATGCTAATTTTTTGTTATTTTTTTATATTTACCATTGATGCTAAGAAAACGCCAATTAAAATTAAACTTACAAGTTAAATTGCATTTCTCCATAGTTGCCAGTAAAATATTCAATCTGATACCCGACCGTGTACCCTTTCAATAACCAAAAACAATTCCTCCCTTCGTAGCATATTTGCCTAAGTTTCAACATTTTATTTCTCCCATAATCCGTCAGAAATGTACCGGTTTTGCTTTTTACGATCACTATTATAGCCAGCCTCTACAGACTTTTATATCTTTTCTGTATTGCCAGTAATCAGAATTTAAATTTTGCACAGTTAGCAATATTTTAAATTAAACTTCATTCGCAACGTACATCGTTTCTATTTGTTCACCAAGATAAGACATTTTTTTACCAAGAAGACTATGCGCTTTTGTTAACGTCGAAAAATATCGTTCTATTAGATTAAATTAACGATAGTAGGAATTACTATTAATGTGTATCCGTGTATACAATTTACATTTTATCCATCGAGTAAATCCTTTAAAGTTTAAAAATCCCTCCCGCCAATTCGTTGTGGCATTGTCTTAAAAGAACATTCTAGATATTTGACTATGATTAAAATTCTTTTAACGTAACTCATTTAGCTGAGAAAATGCAGCATTAAAAACACCGAACTACTTGACTTCTAACGTATTAACCCGCAAAATCCCACAGATTAGGGTGAGCGAGATAAGAAAACGATTGGATTACTCTAGCTACTAAATACAGATACATTTGATAGGATTTGGCTGTGGTTTTCCGGTTAACGACGTCACTGAACTATGTAATTACTAATTAATTCCTATTGCGAGGCTAATCCTGTAACGAGTATATATTTGACATTAATTCTAACAACTTAGCCGAAAAGCGAAGACAATAATTGTGACGTACCACATAATTAGTATTAGAAACCAATTCATCTGTAGTTGCTTATGACATAGTGGAAGTACAATTAAATAATATTTTATTTATATAAAAGCACATTATCATTGCAGCCGTAAGACGTCCACTGCTGGACATGGGCCTCCCCCTTGGACCTCAAAAGCAAATAAAAACTCAATAAAAGCACAATATAAAATAATAGGTTTTCTTTTTTTTCTCACCAAAAATTAAAATAGGAATATAAGAATATTTTTATAATATGTATTCAAAAGTGTAATTACTATAAGTAAATATTAAAAGTATCCTAGATTCTTTCTTTAAATTAATGTTCCATATACGGTATACCTAATATTATGGTCATGTTTTATAATATAAGCATTTATTCTAAAACTATGTCCTTTAATGTTAAGAATCTTATTCTGCCATTTATTGTACTCCCAGATTGTGCGTATATATTTTTAATGTTAGGGACTCAATGTCTTTTAATCTCTGACGCAGTGTCTTATTTTTAAAGTATATATATAAATTTTAAGCTGTGTAATTTCATTTCAATGTGTGTAAAACCGTTGAAATTTTAAGTATAATTTGTGCGGTAATGTGCATAATAAAAATAAAGTAATAAATTTCAATAAAACGAGACTAATTGTGATGTGGGCATACTACTATATAAACTACAGGTGAAGTTTTCACCTGTTGGGGGGAGGGAAATAAAAACAGAGTTAGTACCCACAGCCTTAGAATTCTTTAAAAATATTGAAATCTCTACATAGCGAGTTGACATAAAATAATTTCTATTAGTGATTAGGTATTCTAGCAATCGTAAGCTTAGAGATTAAACTGCAATTTAATTATCTAATTAAAATGAAACTAGAGCAGTGGTTTCTAATTGCTAACAGGAGTGCAATTCATTAATTTGTACGCAAAGTTATGGTCACATACATAGATTAGGGAATTAATAGAGGCCAATTTCATGACTACCTGAATCATTGCAGAGTATAGAAATGCTGTACAAATACGCAAACAAGGGTAAGCGCTTATTTAGAACTCGAAAAGATATTAAATAATCGTATTTCATCCTAAACACAATTTAATTTATTTACAACTTTTAAGGAATGGAAATACTTTATTATATGTAGTAGGGTCACATCAACTATTTATTAATTGTTAATTCTTTCATGTAATTTGCAAATTATAAATAACTACAATGACATTATGCCTTTTTCAATTAATAAATGAATACCAAAATATCCTAAATGGGGGTGTCTTTTTGTTAGTGCCTTCACTTTATAAGAATGCTTGTATTTTAAAGGTGCACTAGGCTGTTAGCAACTCTTTAAAATATTTTAACGAGTCTGTAGGTTGACTCGTGTTGAGAACCCACCGGCCCACCATTCTTTCCCAAATGCACCCATAGGAAAACTTTTAAACTTTATATGAATATGTTACATACCATTTATGCAAGTATCTTTAGTAAAGCGCTGTAACAGCAGATTAAACTCGAACAACTCACAAAGCGAATGATAATCGGGGGACTAATAAATGAAACTTTCAACTAATAAAGATTTGCAACACGCGTTAATATTGTTGATTTATTAGTGCAGATGTTTCGCTGGATTTTATAATCACTGCACTATACGGAGTCATTATTTATCACTAACTTTACAAACGTATAAAAATAAGTCGTATTATTACACATTAAAGTCGACTTCAAGTAACTCATAAAATGCAGTTATAAATTTTCCAAAAAAGGTGGCGTGCTGCGAAATAAATGAAGTTATGAAGACATTAGCGCGGGAAATTATTTTAAATTGCCCTCGTTACGTTAAATAACAATGCTTCAGTGTTGCCATGCGATAACGCTTGCACAGAATAAATTGTCACAGAAAAAAGGTGACTTATACGTAAACTAATGGACTTAATATACTAAGATATGAAACGGGCCAACGTACGTCATAGCTTATGTCGTAAATCTTTATCGTGTGCAACTAAAGCTCAAACGGTTTCAGATCAAGTTTTTCCACATTGGAAATATTTAATATTTATTGCTACATATTACAGAGAGATAAATATGATTATGCTATAACTGTGGAAGTTAAGTTACAACTTCGAAAATACGAAAGAGCAACTTTATTATGTTACATAATTATGTTTTTTTTTTATAAAGCAGATAATGGTGGACATTCCCCAATGAAAATATGCATGGAGGTCCAAGGGGGAGTCCTATGTCCAGCAGTGGACGTCTTACAGCTAAAATGATGATGATAAATGATGAGATAATGGTAGGCTCATAGTACCGGCCAGAGATCACAGTCAATCATGCAATTGTATGCTGCCACGTATGCACGTATGTTGTATGCTGCCAAAATACATCACAAATACTATTTCACGCTGGTATATTGTAAGCTCATGTTAAATGTTATTTAAAAATTAATGTTTAGCTTAATCTTCAGTGTGGTTCTCCCTCGAGGATGACAGCGTTAAAGCATTCGTCCAGAAATCGTCAAATCTCTCAATTTTTATTTTTTTTAGATCGGTTATGAACCCGGTACCAATAATGTCACGGTAGCTTACACCACTGGTTGGTCGACTTACGAAACTTTTTATTGATATAAAATAAAAACAAAGTATTTTGATACTAATTACAGCTTTTTAACATTAGTAATGGTTCTTGAAGTGAGATTGGACCACACATTAAACTGTAGTTAAACTAACAAAGGAGTAAGAACAATTAAGAAACAAGTTTTAATCTGCCTTCGTTTTGTTACTGTTTGATTGCGAATAAGCCCGCTTTATTGTCGGCGATAGGACTTTGTCTCGTAATGAAACGAGTAAATAGTTAAGTGTCCTAACTCCCAGCCGGAACTCTTCGTTACTCGCCTCGTAAAATTTAACATGCTTTTTCTGTTGTTGCAGTTATTTTTGACCTCAATGGACATATTTATACCAACTGCAAATTGACTTTCTTTACTTACAATTTTAGATTTATATTAAATTGAAATTATAGTAAACCATGGCATAGAATACCGATATACAATGGCTGTTATATTTAATCAATTTCTCTTAGCAACTTTTTATTTTAGTTCTATTATTATTTATACTTGTTGCAAAATATATAACATTTCCAATACACTATTAAATTAGTATTTCATCTTTGTTGTTCTGTTAAAATTGTATTAAGGCATACCACTTTAGTATCGCCGTTTTCGAACGAATTTCGAGGTATTATTGTAAAGAAGTAGTTATAAGTTTATAATTTAAAGTAATGTCCATCGCTGGCCACTAGTTTATGTCATCTTTTGGATAGAAGACCGAAAGTGCTGATCAACCAGAATCTTTTAGACGTCAGCATACATGTAATCGAAGCGTCATTGGTACACGGTGTAGTAATCGTATTGAAGAAGTTTCGCGTAGCTCCCTCATATTCGTAGCGATTGCTATATTGAAAACGTACTACGCATGCCATAAGTGTTATTTAAGCAGTATTTTCTGTTATTATCTTTTAAATGTTTCCATACAGACAGGCCTACAGCACAGGCATAATAAATATCATAGTCATCAACTATGATTCAACGCAGTACATCCAACACTTAAGATATTAGCCATCTATCATAGTGCTTCATTTTAAACTAGCCTCTGTTAAGTTGCAACAGGAGTCATAATGGTATGTAGCGATTGTCTCGTCTAAATCCTTTGTGCTTCGGTGTAGGAACCGCAAGGAGGCGTGATATAGTGTTATTGAGCATCCCGTCGGTAATGGATGGTACACTGCCTACATCATGACAGATGATCAAACCAGATATGTATGTTAATTTGTTATTCACGGTCAAATTGTGAGGTAATGTATATGTAGAATGTAATTTAGAGTGGCGTTTATAGCCTGAAGTTATAATACATTATGTGGCACCAGTACGAAATATGTAATTGTACTTTTCAGTAAATACAATTATCAATTACTATCAACCTCTGTCTCATGTCCTCCGTATGAGTTATCACTTATTATTGGCAATTGGCATTGGAAATATCATGTCATTTAATGGTTGAAAACAGCATAGTCTAAACAAATTGATAATATTTCTAATATTATTTATGGATTATCATCTTAAATGTCCACAATTTTGTATAAAAAAAGTTGACGTTATTGCGAAATAGAATAAAATTAAAAAACACAATAAACCCGTTCCAATTTCAAAGTCAACAATGGAAGTTATCAGAGTAGAACCTTTGCCCTTCAAAACTCAAACTCCGATCACAACTCGTTTAAGTAGTTTTATCAAAGTGGCCTGCGACGTGAAGGGTAAAATTTCGCAATGTTTATTAATAAGCCACTCAATAAACTAGGACCCCGATATGGAACAATTACACTGGGTATGCTGCTCTCTATTTTATGTTAGCTGATACTACTCCGAAAAAGTTGTTCGATTTTCAAATGAATTAAAATATGAAAAAAATACTTTTTATATTAAAGAGTTTTATCGTCAAAAATAATAAAAGTATGCTTTTTATACGACTAAAGTGTAATGTAACATAGTTACAAAGGTGGTATATATTCTATAGAAACTATAAGGTTCTATTTCAGAACGATATAATTTTAATTTTATACATAACACAATTTTATACATAATTTTATTACATAACAGAATATTTATGAAATGTTTATATTAAAGAGTTAAACGTTAAATTTAATTAAAGTATGCGTGTTGCACAAGTAAAATATAATGTAACATAGACCCATAAAAGTATTACATATATATAGAAATTATAAAATGACTAGTTTTAATAAACTGAAACCTTGGCTTCTAAAAATATACATTATATACCTACCACATACCATATTCAATTGAGTTATGGATGAGGATTAGATATAATTTGTCAGCTAGTGGGGTGCCTCTATAAATTCTCATCAACGCATAGTCCCAAATGAAGTTATGTTTGGTGTTTACATATTAAATGAAAGATTATTGCATGTGAAATTGCTCGGAATATATTTTTCACCACTAACCACGAAGTTATTGAGAGTCCTAGTGGGAACGTTTTATAAAAGTTATATATTACGAAATAAAATACCAAAAATTAAACAGTATTAGTTTATTTATTTTACAGACAAGTTAAACTGCTCTTTTATAACAAATTAATATTTCCAATCAACGTCGATAGGCATTTAATATAATAGAAGCTCCAATAAATTGAAATCAAATATTAATGAAAATTTCATGAACTTGATGAATCCGTGTCCATAGAAATGTTATATATTGCCAAACTATGAAAACATTTAATTGTACAACTAACATAGTTTACGCCATAAGCAATCTTATTGTATAATTAAAAGGATCAATATCACGTGAACTATTCCATCTATGCAATTCGAGTTGATTCGATTATCGGATCGCGGATTATAACCTGATCACTCGATGGTTGGACTTTGATTGTCACATGATGAGCATCGGGCAGATACTGTTCATAAAATTAAATTGATTCCACTAACAAACGTCCTACTCACCTTATTGATTTCGATAAGTAATCAAATACAGATATAATCGTATATATTATATTATAGCGGCGAATGGAGAAGGCAGGTCTTCTATATGGGAAGAGAACACCACCGCCCATGAACAATCGTGCCAGCACAAGCATTGGTTGTATTGCCAGCTTTTTGCGCCGTTTAAGCAGCATTTTTAAGGGTCCCCGATATCCTCACTCACTCAGCGAAACAGTAGAAGCACCGTTTCAAGTACAACTACCATTTTACGTTGAGTATTCTGTGAGACCGTGGTAGCTCTTCGCACGAGCTGTCCCAATTAGGGCATCAACATGTGCTTCAACATGGCTTTCCCACGGGAATATGTTATGTTAGGATGTTAGCCAGACGAATATTGAAGACATGATTTTAAGTAATGCACTGTTTATAGATTCTCTCGTGTTTAGTTAACCAGTATGATCAGAGGATAAATAAAAAAATTCTTTAAAAGCTTTTACACATTCTTTCTTCCTTATATAATTGCCATATTCTAAATAAATGTCATATCGCTACCTCTAATGCAGAAAATGTTTTTCCTATGTAAAAAGTTGTTAATATTCTATAAGTAGTTCAGTAATGAACTGAGATATAACATATTATAATGTCAATAAAAAGTAGAATTCTTTTAATTCTATGATTACCGATGCCAATAGATTTTCGAAAAGGTTTACTATGTAAATTAAAAAAAAACAATGCCAAAAATTTTTAATGAAAAAAGATTTTTTTTTCTACCCAACGGTATTTAATAGAATCGTAATCAACTAAAATATCTGCAGAGTAGTATTTCTTTCTGCAGGCGGGAATTTTTTTTCCAACATTATTATTAATTTTTATATGATATCTTAAGATATTTTTAGATTTAAGAACTAGATGTGTTGACATAGTTTTGCTATCTACTATAATAAATGTTGTAAAATAAATGAAAAAATAATAATAAATATGTGTCATTTAAACTCTTTACTAAATTATAGTTCAACATTGAAGAGCATTAAAAGTACATGATAGAAATAAAAAGCGGAAGAACGAAAAAAGCCTTCCTTACTCGAAAAAGTAATGAGCTGTAGGTTATTCGATCGTCATAAGTACTTACGTTAATGAGAAATATAATTGCTCCGAGTAACTAGGCTATAAAAATTATATTTAATTATGTAATTTTATTTAATTTTAATTAAGAAGCCCGCCTGAACGCGATTGGAGATATTTTAATTAAAACCGCTGACATTTACGTTCCGTTTCGTATGATAAATTACATGTTAATCTCGTGACGTATTTATAATTAGTGCATTATTCAATATGGGGTCTCGGGCGGAATTGAATATTTATTTATCAATGGTAATTTCAGAGTTTTGTATGAATGCATGCGATATTTTAATGTAATTCAATTAAAAAATATATTTCATACATAAGCGTTTAACTGCCATAAAAAGCCGACAACATAACTAAATCGTGGATTGCAGAATGGTTGTCCATAGCTTTAATCATACTCGAATTCGCTTGCACCATTGTCTTTTAAATCGGAATGTCGGCTGTATGAGGAAGAACACGGCGGAATGCTCGATGAGTGGACGAGGGATGAAGCCGGACCGATATACCATCGAGAGATGGTCAGAAACGCTGACGGTTTTGAGCTACTGAGAACGTTCGCGCACATGTGGCGGAAGTTACGAGCTGAGTTGGAGTTGTTGACCTGGCAGAAGCTGGAACGCAAACAGCTGTGGTGTTCGTGCACGCCCCAGATGAAGAGAGGTGTCAGGTAAGGAACGGAGTACAGATTTTGTAGGGAGTCAAGCAGCGCAACCCCGGGGAAGAGCCCTGAGCAAGTACTGGGGGCGCCTTCCAATGACTCGGTCCGTTATGCCGGAAGACGGGAAGGACCATGGAAAGGTTATGTCATTTAAATCGTAAAAAAATATTTTTATTTATTATGGCAATTACTAACAATAGTTTAGACAGTATAAATACATAACCTATTGAATTAGCTATTGGTTATTTAGTAATAAAGCCTCTAATGCATAGTTAAATTGTAAAAATACTAGATAAATTCCTTAATAGTTACAATTATGACTGGAAAGGATAAATTAAAACTTATTATTTTTCTTCTTCATTATTTCTCTTTCTATCTTTATTTTATTGATATGAATATATGAAATAATAAGTTTATTTCACTATGTAGATGGCAAATTGAACGTATACATTGTCACTGTTTGGTCCAGTAAGGTGATATTAAAAGCAGGCTTTACAATAAATTTGGTAGGTACATGTGCGCAGTAATTGCTGGCGGTTGTGGGGGGCGGCTCCAACAAACCTCATTTACAGATTGCTAATGACCCTACTATTTAAACTCGATTACGAATCTCAAGAGTTCCTGTTGTATTTCAATATATACTTTATGTATTATTATCGTCGCGAATGGATTCCGACATTAATGTTTGTGGTTTTTTAATTAAGTTCTGAGACTGCTTTCTACAAATATTTAATTACTATTTATAATTTACCGCAAAAAGTTTGTGAGAGATGGCATACTGGAATTCGAGCATTTAAAAACAATACATTTGTCGTAATACACATTTTACGTCATTGAAATCAAATATAATAATAAATCGTATATCTAATATATCGTATATCTTTAGTATATATTTAAACAAATAATGTTTCACTAGCTTTCGAGTCTTCATAGTAGTGGTTGCATACATTTTATGTTAAACTTTTAGCGCACTGTACCGCAGCTGGCACTTTCATAAATTTAATTAAAATAATTAAATCTTGTCAATACTACTCGGATGGTATTACGTTGAAAAATAAATCCTACTATGTAAATTAAAGTGTTTTAAAACACCAGGCTGTAATAGACTTTATATAGACCTGTAAATAAATCTAATTTGTTTGTGAAATTATTATTTTTTTAAATAAATCGATATATTTGGATTATGCCTCGGAAAATGTACATTTGCATCTATTTTTTATAGTATAGCGTGCAACGGAGCAGGTGGGTCTTCTATATGGTATGGTCTGCACATTGGTTTTGTTGCCTGCTTTTTACGCCGTTTAAGCGGCACGTTTTAGGGTCTCCGATATCCTCACTCACTCTCCGAAACCAGGTACAAGTACCGATTCACGCTGAGTATTTTGTGTATCACTTCAGACGACCCAGCCCAATTTTTGGATCAGCATTTGCTGCAGCATGGTTCCCCCACGAGTGCATCAGATCACATAATAATAAAACTAGTATATTGATCGCTTTTAGTTCCTCAACAACCTTAAAAAATTTACCTCTTTGCATATTGAGATGAATGAAATGGTGTATGAACATTATGAACATTTAAGTTATTTATAACAATAGAGATGTAAAGGCACGTACAAAATGTAAATAGTACTGTGACAATACTAGAACACGTATTGACTAATTAAACAACTGTAATTACCTCTCACCTGAATTGTGAAATGTTTTATAATGATTAATATGTAGTCCCGCGAATGTTTATTTTACTATGCAAATACTATTCTCCTCTGTTTGGATTCTCAGCATCAAGACTACCAATGAATATAGTCTAACAATAAAATCTAGATCCATTATCGTTTTATGATGTTCGCAATATCTGAATATAATTAAAATCAAGCTAGAGTTATTATTTTTATGGAAACTGTGGCAATGTCGGTACCGTTCAGCCTTGAGGCGATATGGTCTTCGCTTGTAACTCTAGGTGGTCATACGGTGAAAGTGGATACATTGCACTATTTTAAATAAAGACCGGCATGGAACTCGCGGCTCTGCAAGGGCTAAAGGTATCCACGAGTGGACGATTGCTTATTCTAACATTAAAAAAATGACTTCAGTGCGTTATGTAAAACACAAACTAAACCATAGATCCTCATCTGTATCAGGCTAATGTTATTTAATATTTAAAAAAAGTTTCAATTAACGCAATTTTTCATACGTCAAAATCAGCATATCGTGTAAATGCAACACGCGACATAACTACTTAGCTAATGGCTTTATTAAAAAGTGCAAGGCTCTGGCGCTTACTGTGAAAGCCTTAAAACAATGAAATAACGCGATAAAAGTGCAACTATGATAAAAGACTGGCATTATGTCGACATTTTTCTATTAATGTAAGAAATTAAATGTCTTCTCTTCCTACAATTATGTCTAACTGTTCGAGCAACTTGTAAAAGTGAAAATAAATATTTTTAACAAGAACGGTAGGGCTATTTCTCATGTTTTGAACCTCTAAGTTATGTCATTTTTAATTTGTAAGAATTCCATTTCATAGTCATACCGTAACTTAACATAGAGTGAGATATACTTATAACATTTATACCCTGTATAGTATTAATTACCTAATTAACAAGGAACAACATTGTTTACACAGAGTTTCAAAGTAAACGGCGACATCATTTACAATTAAACTCTCAATTACGAAATGTATATAAGAATCAAATTACTGTCATGAACTTGCTGTGATGAGCGAAATGTATACAATTCTCGAACAACAAAAACAAAGGGCAGGGCATGAGTCTCACTTTATATCCTTATCCCATGAATAAACAAGAATAAAGCTGCTATTGTAGTTGTGTAATATGAAGCTATTTTGATATTGATCGGTTACGAACCGATGTAGCGCGAATCAGAGTCATGGCTAGGAATAACATAAAAAATACATAGATTATATTACGTCAAATAAATAATTTGGGATTTTAATTTAATGATACCTAATTATAATTACATATGTTAGCTTTATGATAATTTAAGAGATTCCCAAGTAACATTCCGCAGCCGAACCAAAGTAATTGACATTGCCCGCCGTATTAGTAAGTTGAAGTGGCAGTGGGCTGGCCACATCGCT
>DWCF01004725.1:0-15684 GCA_018230265.1 Delias oraia | reverse complement strand
CATTTTAAATAGCTTAGCTGTGAATCAATAACCTAACGCTGTTAAAGTAAGTTATAGTTTTTGAATATACGAAGCTGGTTGATATCTATTATTTCCTAAATTTTAAATTTGACCTACGTTTGCAATTTATGTACCATGAAGCGATAGGTATCGGGTTCGAAACTCGGTACGGACACTTACAATTTAATTTATAATTTATTCGGTCTCTGGAAGGGCTTGACAGTGGCCGGGCGAGTGTATTTATAGTATCGCACCCGTGGGAGAGCCATGATGAATCATATGCGGACCTACTAATTGAGACGGCTCGTCCGAAGTAATACCACGGGCTTACAGAATACTCAACTCGAAACGATATTTATACTATGTTTCTCAAAGTGACTGAGGATATCGGAGGTCCGGATTGCCGCTTCAGTGGCAAAAAATCCAGCAACATAACCAATGCGCGGACTGTGGCATACTCTTATCATACAAGAGACCCATCTGCTCCGTTGTCCGCTAAAATATATTATTTTTATTATATCTCTGATAACGATGTGGGTGTGTCTCCTGCTGAAGAGAGATCACCGTCAATTGCACTGCAATCCGCGATCTGGTTGTGTTATCGGTTTTTTTTAAGTAGTATAACTAAGTGGCCCTCCGTAACTTCACTCACTCATTGAAACGCATTAAAAATACTATTTCATGCTCGTATACTGAGGGACATGGCATTTTATGCCGGACGCAGATAGCTGCGTCCGGCATAAAATGAACATAGGTTTAGCATATGCTTTAGCATGACTATTCCATGTGTAAAAAAATATTAGTTAAATCTTTCAAACGAACCTTGTTCAAACCTTTGTTTCAAACGAAATTTGTTTTCCCTAACGTTTTGCACTTTTGAATCTTTGAAGCGGGATCAAAATGAACATGTTATACTTTTCATTGTAGATTAAAACTAAAAAGTATTTAGGAAAAATATTTAATTCATATATTTACAGGATATATTACAATCTTAATATTTAACATGACAATTTTACTATGGTCACTTTATTAACTTTATCTTGCCAATAAAACAATGTCTTAAAATTTTACTACGGTACATTTGTAAGTACAAAAGTTGAATAGAACGTGAGTGTAAGTAATGATTGCTTATTACTTCGATAAAATAACAAGTTTGACTGACTACAGCAATCTATTATCATGTTTTAAAAGAAATCATAAAACTTTACGTACAAAATTGACTATTATACATTATAATTAGGTATACAACGCTTAGATCTATTTGATAAATTCTACGTTTGGTTGCCATTGACTACGTCATACAAATATGTACACTATCCGAGAGTTATCATCTAAGAACGAGAATCCACAAACCAAATGTTATTTTGTATATAAAATTTGCATAGTTGGGCTGAGCGTCACTAGAGAGTGCACTGGCGTGGCATTCAGCCTCGTCCGCCCTCAGTTGAAGCAATGGTACATGTCTTCCTGTTTGGTCGGTGCAAGTAGCGCTGTGGACCGCCCGTTTTAATTCAGAGCCAGCTTCATTCTCTTGCAGCCACCTGCGAAGCCACGCACCGAGCCAAGCCAAACCGCACTCACACCGTAATGGGTTCCCGGTGAGAATCAAACCACCTAAGCAATGACAAGGGTTAACTTATTTATTATGCAAACCCAATTTTCCTTGTCGAGATTGCGGTGAGGTATTAAGAATTAAATCTTATTACTAAGACCCATCTGTTGATAGTTTCAGTTAATAAATAACTATGCTTTGACTTTAGACGGACTTATGATTATGGCAGGTATACATAGCTTATTATGCACTGACGATAGTGTATTTTGAAAACATCTTTATTTTATGTATCAAGTATATAGATAAATGTGTCGTTAGCTAAGTTGATTGCCATTTTGGTAAAAAGTTATTTTCAAATAGGCTGGGTACACAACACAGGCCGCTATTAAGCCTAGAATATAAAAAAGTTGAATATATTTTTGAAACTAAACTTTGACATTTTATTAAACTAGTTTACCCGTTAGTATTTTTGCATGATGAAATGTTATCAAAGTTGAGCAATATGTACGTACCTGAAAGCAATTTTGTCGCTACGTGACTCCAGCTCGTAAAATTCGGGTAGAAGATAGCCGGATTAAGCCTAGCGATTTGATTGTAACTGATGTCGATTCCTAGTTGCGGAATTTGGCCGAGGTGCTTCATGAATGCAGGCGGAAGTCTCGATATTGACGTCTCCGTTATTTTGATGAATATCTCTTGACCTTTTGCGAACGGCTTGAACGCGTCATCGTTTATTCGCTCCAAATTGACACCTCGTATTTCTAAGTATCGTATTCTCCTTGCGTCAATTCCATGCAGCTGCTCATTCATGGTTTTATCTTTCCAATGTATAACTAATTTATACAGCGAGGGAAGCGAGGAAGTAATGTTAGCTAGACGGAAAGTAGAATGATTTATTGCAGACCAAGTCTGAAGGTGCAGAGAGCGCAGGGAAGTCAAGGGACGAAAAGAATCTTGGTCGATAATATCGATATACTTAAGACCGTTTAAATTTAAATGCGATAAATAATTCAAACCTTTAAAACTATTTGGCGTTATCCTCACAACGGGATTGTAAGAAACATCTAATATCTTAAGATTCCTCAAATGAATCCACATCTTTGGCACTAACGAGGTAAGCCTATTATGGCTCAGATCTAAGTGGCGAAGGTTGACTAATCGTTTAACATCAGTCTCTTTAAAACTGTTGATGTAATTAGAAGTCAAATTGAGACTCGTTAAGTTCGTTAAAGGTAGATAAGGCACCGACTTTAAACTTATGTTTGCGAGATTCAAATGCCTTAAGTTGGGAAGGTTGTGAAACAGTTCCTTAAAGTTTGCCTTTATAGAGTTGAAACTTAAGTCTAAGCGACGTAAGCCACCGAGACTGGAAAACGTGTTATCAGATAGGACCGTTAGCAGATTGCCTCCTAAGCTCAGGCTCGATAAGAACGGTGTGTTCCGAAATATGTTTCCATCCAAATATTCTACACGATTACCGGTAAAGTCTAAGTGTCTTAATGTAAAACCAATTTGCGAAAGAGCTGTGACCGGAAACAGTGAAATCTCATTAAATCCTAAATCTAAATGCTCAATAATAGTGTTCTTAAAGATATCTCTAGGTAGCAATCTAATATTATTGTGGTCCATTTTTAAATAGCGCAATTTTCTTAAATTATAGAATTGTTCCACGGATAACTGCGATATTGCATTGAACGACAAGTCCAATATTTGTAATGAAACTAAATCAGAGAAAGATTTCCTCTTTATTACATTAATGCCATTTTTGTGTAAATCTAAAATTTCTAAGAAGGCGGATTGACCGAATGCTTCGTTTACGATGTGTGTTATTTTATTATGCGATAGTATAGCGTGCCTTATCGTATATTCTACAGCGATAAAAAAATTAGTTGGCACTTCATAAAGGCCATTGTAAGAGCCGTCAAAAATATTGATAGAAATCGCAGCATCTCCTTCTATAAATTTTATATTATTTCTGCTTATATTTACAGTAAAAGTTACGTGTTCGTTGGAGACATTATGTAACGAGTTCAGATACAAATAACTTAAGTTGTTACACTGAAGTTCCAGTATCTCCAGCTTGGGTAAATTAGCGAATGCCTTTGTTTCCATTGCGTCTATTACATTGCCAGCGAGAGATAAATATCGTAAATTATACAAGTTCGAGAATGTATACTTCGTCAAATTACTAATTTTGTTAAAAGACAAATCTAGATTTGTCAACTGTGGAGTGTGACTGAAACTATTACTGCTTATAGAACTCAAAAAGTTATAAGACATTCGTAAATTACTAAGAGTTGATGAAATATTATTGTGATCGTCTATTACTATTTCTACAATTCTATTATAATCTAAGTTTAAGTATTTCAGATATGGATAGGTTCCAAGCTCACTTATTTTTAGGATATGAAAATCATTATTATCAAACGACAACAAATTTAAACTTTCCAAACCATCGTCTACTTCCATTGGAAAGTAGCCACTGAAGAGCGTTGAAGACGATTCTAAAACTTGCAGAGAGCCCGATAAATTAGAGAACGACTGTGGATGCACATAGTACAGATCGTTGAAGCTTAAATTGATTTCTTTCACTGTCAAGGTAACCGGAAATACATTATTATTTATCTGTGCAATCCTGTTACCTTTCAAGTTTATAGTCTCCAGGGAAGTCGACCAATCTCGGAATTCATTGGGTAGCAAATTAGATATCTTGTTGTAGCTAAGGTCGAGATAACGAATTGAACCGGGCTCGAGAGCTTGGAGCGTGGAAGGCAGGGAATTTAGGAAGTTGCCAGCGAGCGACAATGTCTGAATACGGGTCGGCAACGGAGGTGGTTCTTCTAATTCGTTGTAGGCCAAAGATAAATGTCGCAGCCGCGACACCTCCGCTAGGCTCTCCGGCAAATATGACAACTTGTTATGTTCTATTTCTAAATGTTCCAGCGAATTCTTCAACGATATAAATAAGTCGCGATTCATCGACGTCAGTCTATTGTATGATATTGATAAGCGTTCTATGCGATTGTTCATGAATACTGAGTTTGGTATAGTAATCAATTCGTTCAGATCTAAAATGATCTGCCTGATTTGAATTTCACGGAACAATATTATTTCAATACCATTCTTTAGCTTGTTATTACTTAAATCTAACTTTTCTAACCTTTTTGTTTTATTGTGTAAGCAAGTGTCATTCGTGTGAAAAGTAATTAAATTATGTCGGAGGTGTAATATTTGTAGTCTAGGGAGATTAAAGGTTAAATCACAGGAGAGCTCGTGCAGAAAGTTATTTGATAACTTTAGGACTGTTAGGGATTGGGGTAAGGAATCATAACTGATACTGCGTAAATAATTGCCATCCAAGTCCAACTGCAACAGGTGACCAAGAGCAGATAGAGCTTGGCTTTTCAAGTGTGAAATATGATTATTAGCCAATGACAAACTCGTAAGTGTATCTTCTAGGTAGTGCCACCTTAAATCTGGCTCGATTTGAGATATCAAATTGCTGAAACAATAATAATTATAAAAATATATAAAAAATATTAAAGTAAAATACATAAATAAAAAGCGAGAACGTACTTTTGTAAATTTAACCAATTCAAAACTCGCAAATCATTTAGGCCTTGTTCTGGTATCTCTGAAAATTCGTTGTAACTAAGATCTAAAGATGCCAAGGAACTTGCCATTGAGCTGGAAAACAACAATTTTTATTAATTCCCACGCAAAACATAACACAGTGGTTTTAAATAGAATAGTTTGATGTTAATATTGATAAATAGTTAAACAATTCTAAATGTTATAAAAAACTTGTGTACGCCAGACAGGGTCCGTTCGTCTGATGCCGCTGCATGAACTAATTTCGGTATATAAGTATTAAATTTATGGATCTACATATTGGTATTCTATATACATATTCGTATTACCAAATTTATAATATATAATGAACTTTGAAAGAAACGTTTTATTATCAGTAAAAATACCTTAGCGCGTGTGATTCGATGTAGTGTAGTTTATTTGCTACTAAAACTAATGTTTGCAAGTGCAATCCGTCCAATGCACTCTCAGTAATAATTTCTAAATTTGACATACTTATATCTAGATGTTGCAGTACTATCCGAGGCCATTCTGAAAAAAATAACTGTCCATCAAGTCATGTAAAGAGGAATTGCCTTTATCGATCTCTTTAGTTATTTTTAGATTTACCTCGGGGCTTGAAGCCAAAGTATTTACGGATCTATTTGAACACTGAAAGAAAATCCTACTCGAGCTTTTTAGTAATGCACATTTTTTTTCTTTTAAACTGTATAATATATTTCATGAATATATAAATATAGACAAATTAATTTTTATAATGACTCTATTACTTTAACGAATAAAGTACAATTTATATTTTGTAAACAAAACAGTCACAGATACTAAAATACATTATTTATAAGATTATTAAAAGGTTATGGGTGTATATAAAACTATATTTTTTGCTACAATTATTGTGGTAAGCAATATATATACAGAGTATATCTATTCTTATATACGGTATATCTTTTTCTATTAAAAAAAAAGACATTTGTGATTTGCCCAAACTTGTTACTCTAGTTTTATAAACATTTATGATATAAGTTTCTTTTTGATATCATTTTAGTATTTTTCTCTATATTTTTGGTATATAACTCAGTTTTCATAATAACATTACGGATAGATGCTGTATTAATTTATTTAAGAGCATTGTCATTTCACGAATGTAATTGTTTCATAAATATAAAATAAGGTAATACCATTTGTATTTATACTCAGTTAATAATTGATTTATGTTTTGAGTAAATTTTCAAACAGAAATACCTAAAGATTAACTATCATTGTTTTTAAAATATTTGAAAAATTTTAAGTATTTCTAAGAATTGTCACGAATAAAATATAATATAAAAACAATGAACTATAATCAATATAAGAATTTATTATATTATGTTACTATTATTGATGGATTCCTATTGTAGTTTCTTCTGGACTTCAGAAGGTTTTTTCTAAAAATAAACTTTTATTTATCTGCAAGAAGTTAGCAAATCCATGATCGCATTCAAAATGTTAACGCATTCAGTTTATTAGTTTGACCACTAAATGGATTCTAAGCGTTACTAATGTAATGGCGAATGAGTGTTTTCTCCGAGCGTAACGAAGAAACTAAAGTCAGTAGTATTTTGAAAAAGGAAGTCTAGTTCGTTATCACTACTTTGGGCTCTGCTGTGAAGCCTAGGTCATCAAACACAACGTTTATTGCTTGTTTAATAGCTATGGAGGCATTTTTACTTCGGTATATTTTGTACTCTCTCTCTGAGTCGGCCCCTCATGTCTGAGAATCGTGGTCAGCACTAGGGTTACATTTGGAGTGATTGATTGGTCACCATCTGTTTCTATCCAGAATTGTATACACGTTTTAGTTAACATAAGATTGAAGAAACTTGTCAGATTTATAATGCATTTAATATCACTTTTATACAACATTTTATTAAATTATAATAATTTTATTACATGTAATCTATACATTTACTATTATTTATTAATGAGTTCAATCCGAATAACCAGGCAGTTTTAATACTTTACAATGTTATATGGGTGTAATATAAGGACTCAAAACAGTTATTACTGGGTAGTTAATTATAAAAATTTACCTGGAAATCTATGTAATGGCACGGCCGTGCATGACATATGTGAAGGCCAACAAGAGCACAATGGACTTGCGGAACATGGTTCCAACCGCTCTGGTGCCAGGCTTCCCACAACGATGCAAGCGGCCAGAACCGCCAAGCGCAGCGTATGCCGCCCACATCCATCACCTAACACCATCACTGAAATCAAAAGCAATCTCATTTTAAATATTTACATATATTACAATACCAATAGGCCCGACGTTCCACTAAAAATAGTGTCTTAATATTTTATTATATATACTGAAGGCAAAGTAAAAAATAAATAATTTAGGAATTTATTCATTTGAATATTTTTAACTTTAATATTGCATAATATTATATATTAATAATATTAATATATATATTTAATGTAGTTTTTCAAAATTCGTTATTATTTCTGCTACGATAGCTTTGATTTCTATTAAGTTATATTCTTTATTTATGAAGCAAGATTATATTATTGTCTCAGTATACATCTATTTTTTTAAATAAACTATATTAATGCTGTATACAACGATCCGTCTATCGTTTCAACTTAGGTACTACTTAGGTATTACAGTATCTCAGTATTCAGTTACTTAAAAATTTAAATTTTTTATGGTATAGCGGAAAAAGGAGCAGGTGGGTCATTTATATGGTTAGAGAACACCGCCACCCATGGACAACCGCGCCACAGTCCGCAAATTGGTTGTGTTGCCGGTCACTCACTCAGTAAAACTCAATAGAAGTACAGTTTCAAGTACAACTACCGTTTCACGCTGAGTATTTAGAGAATCCGTGGTATCACTTCAAACGAACTGTCATTTAATGCGTTAGCATATGCTTCATATCGTTAGTGAAAATCTTTACATAAACTTTTATAATGTGTATAATCAATACATGTATGAAGATTAATGTAGGTACGTTATGTACAATTCATAAGCTTTGTACTTTAGCATCATACTAGTAATTACCTATTAGATAGGCGATGATACGATATCTCAATTATGCTTTAAATTAATACCTATTACATTGGTACGTTGTACATAATATAATAAGTTTTTATTTAATTTCATAATTTTATAAAATATTGAACATATATCATTAATACTAATAATATATAAATAATAAGCTGTAGACTGTTTTTAATAGGCAGCGAACATTTTTTAAATTATTGGTTTTGTAAACTGATTCTTACGAGAAGTTATTTATTTTTTATTATTAATATTTGTTTTTAAAAATACAAATTGGTATTTCTTTCCATGAGCTTCGAAATTAAAATTCTACCTTCCCGTTAGATGTCGACTCAATATCTCAACATAAAGAAGGACAGAGAATCGGAAATCACAATTTCACATGGAGATTTTTTCACCGCAATTTAACTGTAAATATGACTTTCCAAACATTTTCGTCAGAAAATTGGTGTTTATTTTAAAAAATAAAGTTTATACTTTTCAAGCGTACTGCTTTTTTTACTATATACAATTATATTTTAACACTAAGTATTGACAGAACATCTAAGAATTTTCCACGATCCAAACAATTCGACTATAATTAAGATATATAATTAATATAAGATCAGTCAAAAGATGACAGTAAAATTGGCAATTTCTTCAGACGATAATTAAATTATATTAAGTAAACGTTTAGTAAATATTTTGTTTGATATTTATTATATTTAATATATTATATTTTGTATATGATTTATAAATATAAATTAAAGTAATGATCGTATTATTACAATAAAATTACGTCTAGAGTTTTTGAATTATAATTAAAATCAGATTCAAGTACTTCTCTTGTCGAAGCTTTTTGAAAATGAATATAAATATTAATGTTTTATTAATTTTGATTAATTAATGAGCGCGGCTCTATTAATTAAGGAGCTGCTATTTAAAACCTGAAAATTCAGAAGTTTCTTTACCTCAAAACCGAAATGAATTTTGCTAAAGATTTTTAGTTAACCGGGCCAGACCTAAGATTAACAGTTGAAGTGTCCGTGACCTGTTTCACTTTTCGTGGCAAATTGCTTAGATTTTTTTTAACAATACCGATATTTCCAGTTGAGCGAGTTTTCTGTTTTAATTCAAGAATCAATTTCAAGACAATCTTGGATCTTTATTAGTAAAGACCTATGAAAGAGTAATTATATTAATGGAAATATTTCATTTTATAAACATAAGATAAATGTACTTTCGAAGTGCTTGAATGTTGACTGTGATGTCTCATTTATTAATAGAAGTAAACGTACCGGGCAATACTTTTCGATAAGAGCTTTCATTTATGTTTAAATATAATTTTGCTTTAAATCACATTAACTTAATTAAAGTTACATTATTGAAGCTACTCTTTAAATACATACACATCGAACCTTTAAAAATAACTAAAACTAGTATGTGTATTTAGATTTTTTGTTTCATATAAGACATCAGAATACAAATCCCATTGGTAACTAACCAAACAGTGTTTTTGATGAAAATAACTGAATGATGGAAACAAAAACCTAAAAATTGAGCATTAACAATCAGCACAATAGACTGAAAATCTATTTAAAACTGTGTAGTGCAGTTATAACATATTCTACGCATATAAAATGTATTCAATATCATGACAACTTGAATAGAATATTGTTGTTATTTTTAAAACGTGTAAGTAAAAGAGATTAAAAAGTAAACATTTATTATTATTTACTAATAAGAATAAAATATGACGGCGCCTTGGTGTATCGAGAGAGTCAAGAAACTTCAAAAGCGACAGTGACATCGGTCAAACAGTTTTTCTAGAAGTTTCTTCACTTTGATACAATGCCGTGCTCTTCCGCGAGAAGGAACGGACAATAATCCATTTGCATCGCGCTTCACAAAACGTGCTCGGTGGAGTGTCTCTCGTTAAATATTAAAATCGAATGTGCTGATTATAATAACGTAGCTATTTTTATCTTTAAAAAAGTGGTATTAATTCTCCCCGACAACCCATGACCGCTCGACGTTTAAAGATGAACTGCAATGGTAATGATAATTGGCCTAGTTCCTTTAAATATATTATGCGTTCACATCTTGGGCATACTTTAATAAAATGTTATGTAAATATACCAGTAGACAATATCTTTGAACTGCACTGCGCAATTATTACTCTTATAAACGGATCAAATTAGAAGTTGCCACATTTATAAAGATATATAATCCAGTAATGTTAAAAACAGATATGATTATAAATTAGACATAATTTATCGGAATAATATCGGAAGACGCTGGATGCAGGTCGCCTCCGAGAGGTATTCATAGAGGTCTAAGGGGAAGGCCTATGTCCAGCAGTGGACGTCTTATGGGTGAAATGATGGTGATGATGACTATACATTTTGAGTCTGGTATTGTTAACTAACTACTCAACTGCTGAACTAAATTTGATAAACGATATATTTATACTTTCTGTTTGTGAATAATACATATTTAGTTTTTTTTTTCAAATATATTTTTTTTTGAACCTGCTACGTGCCATTTTAGATTCAACGTGAGTTTTATATAATTCTATTTCGAATGTTTGTTGCCGATGACTGTTTCATAAATAACTATTTAATGATTCCCTACGTGTCATATGCAAATAACATTTACTCAACAAAGCCTGGTTTGACTTTAAATAGCGCTCAACATTCATGTAAAATAAATATTTCGTTGTATTTTATCAACATTTTTCATTTGATGTAATGCAATAAAAGCCTGACCCATGACCGAATTTCAACTCATGTTCTGCAATAATCTGGTTTATTCTCAAAGAGAAAAGGCTAAAGTTTATTCACTTAATTTTTCTTAATCCCAAAATAATATTCTATATTCTATAGGCATTGCTTAAGTTGACATTCTGACAGGAAACTTATGTTTTTTGTTCCGTCAAATGTTTGAAATGCAATTACATAAAGTTTGAAACTAGTTAATATAGATCAAAACTGAAAATCCATGTGGGTAGTATTTCTACGCCATGAGAGTAAATTTGCAAATGATTTGCAAACTTATTTGCATAAGAAAAGCAATGCACAAATGTAGTCTTTGAATCGTGCTGCGGTACTAGCGTTCCAGCAACTTCTGGCGAGCGTCCAAATTTTATTTCCTCCACTATTACCTCGTGACAGCGTGAAAATAATTCAATAGTGTGGAAACAATTTCTTTTTATATATTAGACTCCTTTGTAGCGTGTTATTACAGCCTGTACTTTTTATTAAAAGTCCAAAGTGGTATTTTGATATGCCTGTTTTATGAGACGATCAATCCGAAAAGAGTAATAATGGTATGCTGAAGCATATGTGGATGCTCTAATTGGGCCGGCTCGTCCGAAGTGATACCACGGCCGCTCAGAATACTCAGCGTGAAACTATACTTGTAATGGGTTTCGCAGAGTGAGTGAGAATATCGGAAGCCCTTAAAAGTGCCGCTTAAGCGGCTTAAAAAGCTGGCAACACAACCAATGCACGGACCCTGGTGCGGTTGTTCATGGGCGGCGGTATTCTCTTACCATATAGGAGACCCACCTGCTCTGTTGTCTGCTGTACCATAAAATAAAAAAAAATATTTGGAATTCTATTGTTTTACTAATGTGTATAGTATAGTCTTTTTCAAATGATATATTTTCACAAATACCTTGGATTGAATATAAGATGACGAAGAATGATTACTTATTAAATTATATAATTTAACTGGTTTTATGAACATTTTTAAAATGTCTTGATAGTAAAACAATTGTCGGGTATGTTCATAGGTGAATCATTATAAAATGATCAGGACTCAATCGACATTTGTTCTGTTGAAGGTCTGTTTCTATCGACAGCTGCAAAGCAAGTGGAAGTTTATAATGAGGCGTATAATATTATGTCGTGTCTGTTATTGCAGCTCAAGTTTTGGTTCCGCTTAGTTTGCTCTACGAACTTATTTCAGCCTTTATTAGCTGCTTGTTTGTGCAATATTTTATGTAACTATTGGATAAGTGTTTTTGTTTCTGAAAATAAGGTATTTTTGTTACGATAGTGAAAATGTTAGTTGGATTTCCTCACTAAGCTATCATACATGGAATCTTCTGTTCAGATCTATACTACTTAGAATTATTAGTTTGAATTATTATTACAATTATTAATAGTTTTAAAGAATAAGAAGGATTGTTTGATTAATTTTTAATATCACATTTACATTAATAATATGAATCAGTAAAAGCTTTAACAAACTACAGATTCTTAGACTTATCGAAATGATAAAAATAGTTTATGCAATTATGAAGTTTATTTAAATTCTGAATTGGAAACGTTTAAATGAAAAATACATTTTAATAATAATGTGAAAAAACAAATTTACCCGTGGGAGAACCATGCTGACGCATATGGGGCCGGCTCGTCCAAAGAGATACCACGGGCTCACAGAATACTCAGCGTAAAACGGTACTTGTATTGTGTTTCGCAGAGTGAGTGAGGATATTGGAGATCTTTAAAAAGTGCAGCTTAAGTGGCGTAAATAGCCGGCAACACAACCAATGCCCGGACTGTGGAAAGGTTGTCCATGGGCGGCGGTGTTCTCTTACCATATAGGAGACCCACCTGCTCCATTGTCTGCTGTACTATATATAAAAAATTGTATTTAAACCATTAGATTAATTATATTCTTGCTTTAACATAAATTGATGAATATATTATTCAATTTCTGATTTTATAAATGGAAGTTACCACAGACGAAGCCGCGAACAATTTGTTTATTGTAAATGTTCATCAGTTACTGGAAGGCAAAGTTTCTTGGGAAATTACGATTAAGAAAGTATTTTATAGGGACGAAAACTGTTAACAAATTCAGTATTGATGAAAAACTTCCAAGACTTCCTAGTTTCATCTACGTTCTCTACTTGCGCGGATACTTAAACGCAAATTACTCGGTAATTTAAAATTCTTGGCGCGATTCATGAATAATATATTACCACTAATGTTCTGTATAACGAAGTAATTTTGAAGAGCTATTATTTTTGTAATAAGTAGCTACATAGTTTTAATTACCTATTATTTGACGTGCTTTTCCTCTTTACCCGAAATTTTAACGATTTGGGAAAAGAGATTGAGTGCAGTGGAGACTTATTTAATGAATGTTTTTTGTTTGACTTAATACCTACTATGTTCTAAGTCTGAACATCATGTTGTATTTTCTGAGAAAGTCAAGACTCTATTCAGTTTTACGATTATTTTATATTATTTAATTATGAGATTGATTTCTTAATAACAAAATGTAAGCTCGTATTATTATCTGACAAATTTAGTTATAACTTAAAAGTACGCATCCATGGTCCGGTAAGGGCTTGAAGTCCATCGACGGAAGACTACCTATCATAGGTTAGTCTCCTACTAGTTTGCCACTTTTTTGATAGCATGACAGCAATTTGAGAGTGAAAATTCTAATAAAACTCAAGGAAAATTGCACCCCGTGAAGACGGGAAGCCAAGGGCTTTAAAGAGAAAAACCAAGACCAGGTTAAACCCTTAAAAATGTGTATTGTGCAGCTAATATGAAAAGCACTTACTGAACTGATATTTCATAAGCAAGTAGATCACTTCACAGCAGACTGAGGCTGCTATTGAGAATAGTTAATGGCTATTTATAATCTCAAACGAGACTAAAATTGCAGACACAGCCTAGTATTTTAATCTAGAGAGTCAAATGCAATATTAAATCTGTTAAAATTGTGTGGTATTTTAGGCACAATCGTATATGTGAAATTCTAAGAGTTTATAGTAGTGTTTCCATTATAAATAGTATTAGATCATTTTATTTTACTTATTAAAGTTTTTAAAGGTACTCTGTATGACTTACATAAAACGTATTTATAAAGGAACAAAATATTTAAAATTATTTTAAAAACACTCACAGTTCGTCATAATTAAATAAAGTTTGATTAAATTTATTTAAAATGTAAATTGAATTGAAAATTAATTAACCTTTAAATGTATATAAAATGGAAATGAAAATATAAACAATCTAACGAAAGAAATTAAAAACGAAATTACCGTAAACGGAAAGATTACAACAGAGAAGCGAGAAATAATTATGATATTTCAGTGGGAACGCTGGCAGGTTTAGATTATTTTATTTATAATCTATGTAAAGAGGGCTTCGTAGCTACGTGGTTTAAAAGGTCAACCTTGAAGCGAGAGGTTTCGAGTTCGAATCCCGATCCGGAAAATTATAAATTCAAATTTAATTTTTAATTTATTCGGTCTCTAAAAGGACTTGACAGTATCCGGGAGAGTGTATACTGTCGCATCCGTGGGCGGCCATGATGAAGCATATGCTGACGCACTAACATGGCCGGCGCATCCGAAGTGATACCACTGGTTCACAGAATCAACGTGAAATGGTAGTTGTACTTGAAACGGTATTTTTGCTGTTTCGCTGAATGAGTGAATTTATTATTATGAGGCCCTTAAAATACTGTTTGTGTCATAAAAAGCCGGCAACACAACCAATGAGCGAACTGAGGTGTGATTGTCCGTGTGCGGCGGTGTTCTTTTACCATATAAAAGACCCACCTGCTCTGTTCTCCGCTATACCATTAAAAATATTAATGACTGAAAAAGCACTCACCAATATATGTAGTTAGGCATCAGAGTTCGAGTTAGAGAGTTAGAGAGTTCGAGAAAGTGTTATTAATAAACATTTATTCTTGTAAAAAAGAAAATATCTGTTTAAAATATATTTACATAAATATTTAATGTGCATAGACGAGTAAAGGTTTAAAAGTGAGAAATCTATAAATAATTAGTTTATGAAAATATGCTACCTTAAAGATAAATTGACATATTGAAAGTTATATTTTATTTATGTTACAGTTGAAACTTTTTAAGAGATCATTATGAGTTTTTGACATTTTTGAATTTAATATCTTTCATAACGTAGGTAAAATAAACAAGAACTTTATTGTATATATGTACATACATACATGCTATACAGCCAAGTTATAAATTTTAAAATACTAACCTCACTCATATATTTTCAAAGGATTTCGCTCTGAAAAGGTCAGGCAGAAAGTTATTTCTAAATGTATTTTGGTGGTAATCTCTTGGTAGGGGTTTTTTACCTATTTTCTTATGTTTATTACAAGTGTACCTTAATGGATATGCGAGTTAATATTGTTTCAATTACAGAATACGGTTAAATTTACAAGAATAATTTAAATATATTTTTAGTATGGGTGAGTTATATTAAAGAGTATCTATATAATACCTATTATGTTTTAATTTCACAAAAATTATTTTCGTTATTATTTTCTGTAACTCAAGTTTAACTCTTGCTGTCAAATAGTGTTCCATCATTAAACCTCATCATTTTAGTTTTCATTTAAATAAATATTATTAATTTTAATCAATTATATGCTAATCAGTAACAATTTGTTGTTTTTGATAAAGTCATTAATAAAATGAATAAATGAGACTTATAAAAATAACATATTTTGAGAACCT
>DWCF01004724.1:0-15684 GCA_018230265.1 Delias oraia | reverse complement strand
TGCTCCAAACGATACTTCGTCATTTTACACTTGATCGTTTGTTAAGCAATCGGCTATTAAATAGAGGATATATAGAAGGCAGTGAACACGACACCGTGATATCTGGAGCAGAGTGTAGGTGAAATGTCGAGTAATCACTAACTATACTTTATGTTACTGTTAACCACAGACCAGAATAGAAACAAAGGTTAGGTTACTTGAAACCAAATGTCATATGCTGTGCAAAGTCCAGCTAACAATACAATTTATAGTAACAACTATTTTATGATATAAAATATTATACTGCGACTAATCCATCTATTATTATTGTAGTAGCAGGCAAAATATTGTCTGGGTTTTTTTACCTTGAATGTTTGTATGTTAGTAGTTGTAGTCTTGTCAGAACAATAAAGATTTTTAACTTACCATTATAGATTATGTATTACTTTAAATGCTTTAATTATTCTTATATCTATCACGTAAATAGTGTTATATTTTTGAGAAATTAACTGGTTATTGTAAAATCGATTTGTCATGTCATCAGCGAGACGCATCCATTGATAATTTATTAAGTTCGTAATGTTTTATTCAAATTGAGCTTGATGGTGGGTCATTTAAAAAGTTATGCAATATGGTGATTATATTGTCTGCATCTAATATTATATGATTCTCTTTTGAGCCCACACTTTGCCCTTTCCGCTATAAAATTACTGTACCATACGGATTCCTAACTGTATTTCGCCCGTTTAGACGCTTGATGTAAACAAATGGACGATAAAAATTCAACTTGTGGAGTTATGTGACATGTCTGTTTATGTAACCATGACGATGGGATGGTCTGGAATTTTAAAGTATGTTTTATTATTAATTACCGGGATGTAAGCAATATTTAAAATAAGTTACCATTATCAGCACTGACAATTTGAGACAATAATAAGTCCTAACATACTCGATTTTGCATGAGATATTCCTGTCTTAGATCTATTTTTCTTGTATATTTTAAATCTTTTATTTCCATCCGTGAGATTATTTATTGAAATTAAATAGTTTTTTGAAATTGTAGGCATAAAAGTTTCGTATTTTCATCTTGATAAGTGGTGGAAATATTAGGAAGTGAATACCTAAGAAGTCAACGTGTAAAGAATTTTTACTTAAAATAATACGAATTTTGCTACGTTTTTATAGTCGCCATTGTAAATAGCCTACAATGTTTTATGCAGTCGCGTAATTAATGAAATACTTTATCTTGTCTTCTTTAAATATCCAGTTCATTATAGCGTAAACAAGGTAAAGCAACCCGGAAGGCATTAATTTAATTGTTTTTGTGTGGATTCGCTGTCCTAGGAGTTTATTGTTGCCTTAATGAGTGTATAAATCGTCTCGATTTAGCCGCGATGGCAGGCACCTACGCCTAGTTTGATTTATAGAATCAACGTTACGATTGACGCCAATAATTTGAATTAGTTGCGAATATTTTTTTGCTTTTATAAAATTTAAAGTATAAATTACAAATTATTTCAAGAATTAAAAATATATTTTCACGCCACAAAGAGGACAAAATGCATTATTTTACTCTCAGATATTGTCATGGAGTCGTTATTTTACCTATCTTTGTGAAGTTTCTTGTTTAATAACTTAGATATCTAGTTTGGACACGCTATATGCCTGAAACGCCGACAGACGACGAATTAATTTCCGTCGCCACATTTCCCTTAATAAAACTGCCTGCTACGGCTTCTATCTTGTCTAGTCTATAGACTGTAGTCTAGACTTTGAGTACAGCCGGAAAGCTCGGAGATTAGGGCTGTCTGTCTGTGATGAGTTCATTGTACGAAACCAATTTGATATGTTTATCCTAAGAAATAAAGCGGCTATCTTTTAAAATGGTATCGAGGAATGTAATCTACACGCGACGGTATTGTGTCTGGCTTGATATGTTTGTGTATTATAGCTTTTTTTTCATATTATAGGTTCTTAATTTAATGTTTTGTTGAAATTTTAATACAATTTTAACAGAAATATTTAAATTTTTGTCAATCAAATATAAAAATAACAAAACTTGTAAATATAAGTATAATAGAGTTTAGGAAAGCATTGGAGGGTTCTGGAATTAAGCATCCATGATTAAAAGATCCCCCTATTAATTGTATCTAAGCCCGTACATCAGGTTCAAGTCATCCAGTATCATCAACCCTAAAACAATTCATATGACATGTCGACATGGTTCTCTGTGTTATGCACCCTTCGGCTCAGTGCCATTGTTGCCTGAAAGCCTTTTGAAGGTGCTGATTGAAAACGTCTCTAGGCCTCTTATACCTCGAGTGGAAACAATGTTTTTGCTTTAACAGAGAGTGGAGTGCAAGCGTATTCTTAGATGAGAAAATGTAACAGGATGTTGTGCCTACACTGCGTGGATGCTTTTATTCGTTAAAAAGAACGATTAGAACGTAGAATTAGAATTAACATTTGTCTAAAAATAAATATTACAAATGCAAGAAATAGAGATATACATGATAACCTAGAGAATAAGTATATTCCTTTTAGTTATTCCTTTTATTTAATTAAGGAGCCTTTGCCAACCATAGTAGCAGTTTCCCTTACGTAAAAAAACGAAAATTAAGACAGCAAATAATCATAGAAAAAATTAAAAATGGACCACAAAGCCAAAAGTACTATCATTTTTCAAATTCGCTTCCGCAAGCAAGCACCGCCCAGCGACAGTTCGTGCGTTCATAAAGCTAAACATAAAAAGTACCACTGGGAATTTACTTCTCTGAAACGCTTTGAGTGAGTAATAAGAACGAGAGTGTTCGTCGCATTGTGTGTTGTTGCTAAATCGAAGAATCATTCGTTATGTGTATTATACGGTAGGTAGGTATTTTAATATCTTCCAATCATTTCATACGCCTTTTCTATATTAATTTTGTAAAATTATTAGACATTGTTACATCTAAAATAACATAAAAGCTAAATAATAAAACATAAGCTATGTACAGCTAACATGTAATATAACTATTGCCTAGTTTTATAACATGATACCATGTTACCTGTACAGATTAATTCGTTTCAAATGATAAAAATGTCATATACTAGTTGCCTCTTAAAACTGAGATAACCATAGATCACGATTCCCGACCGAATAACATATTGAGGATGGCCGTAAATTATCCTACAATCGAGTCCTTTAGTTTTATTTTAATACAATATGTTTACATTGCAACATTTAAAGAAACAAAGATATAGATAGCTTCCAAACATTTCAATTCTAAGATCTACCATCGCTACATCGCTTCTTTGTAAACGGCTAATGAAACCTCATTGAGAGGGCTGCTTACAGGCGGGATGCAAAAACATGCGATCAAAACGTGGGCGAAACAAATGCGCAATGGTAGCTTAATTGCGAATAAACGACGTATTCAGACATACCGCTCGCGTAAAAAACCTTATTCGCTTTGAGATTAAACGAGAATGTGAACGCGCGTGGCAGTGTGAAACCTGCAAATGGTACTAGGCTTTATTTGTTTAATAAATGAAAAAGTTTCTCAGCGGCATTGGCCTAATTGAATCCATTCTATTACGGGGATGATACCAACTAGTTCGTTTGTTTGTAAATTACATTTAAAAAATAATGAATACCTATTTTATACGCTCCTGCTTTATATAAAGATATGTTTTCAGATTGCATCAAATAGATTGAGAATAAAAAAATCCTTTAAATGTATCAATAAACCATATTAATAAATATAGTAATAACTTAGTATATGGTTTTAAAACGTTCATATATTCGAACTGAATAATGAAACAGTGAAAGTTAAAGTGGATAAGAAGCGCACAAAGCTACTTCTTCATATAAAATATACTATATAAACAATATTTGTTACTAATTCAAATAAACATTACTCACATTGTTGCTTGATGGGTACACAATGGTACACACATATACATTATAAAAAATTTACTAGAAATAACATTTTATGGTACCACTCAATAGCTCTCACTGAATGCAATTTCTCTACCGGTAGGTGGTTTCGACTTAAAGCGACTTAAAGGGGTATTCGCGTGTGTGACTTCTAACGCATGCAAATGTCTGACTCACAACCATCCCCTTCCTTTTGTGAATATTATAGAAACTATTCTGAGAAACTTAAGGACATATTTCCTACTAAAGGGATTTTGTCGTTATTATGTAAACATGTAGTAATTGTATTTCTATCGTGTCGTAATATAGTGTGAATAATATAACAGTTTTTCACCAGTGGGAGAGCCATGCTGAAAAGCATATGGTGACGCACTAAATGGGCCGGCTCATCCGAAGTGATACCAAGGGCTCACAGATTACTCAGCGTGAAACGGTACTTGTACTGTTTTGCAAAATGAGTGAGGATATCGGAGGCCCTTAAAAGTGCCGATTAAACGGCTTAGAAAGCCGACAACACAACCAATGCGTATGCCACAGTGATTGTGTCTCGATTATCCATGGGCGGCGGTTTTCTCTTACCATATAGGCGAGACATCTGCTCTGTTGTCCACTATAGAATAATAAAAAATCAAAAAAGTTTTATACAATTTTTAACATTTTAATGATATAAAAGGGGTGTTACTTAATATTAACCTAAAATTCATGCTCTTATCTTCTGACATTCTTTTTCTATGAAAATATTTATTTCACATCACAAATTCAAATAAAAGCCTATAGAATAATGTAGGCCTATCTTAGCTACACTAAGTCAACGCGGCATCCTATGCTAACGCGTTCCCTCTACCATCAATCTTTTACGCATTGAGCAATACTCGATTGTTACCGATCACGATTCCTTTCGCAAACGCGAAAAATCTCTGAGAATGCCACGACTTGTCATTATGAAGTCACGAGCTGAAATGTCATCTCGCTGTCTGCCTCAGGTGCCTAGGTTATGCTATATCTACTGGGATATACGCATTTAAAAATTAGAATTTATTCATTGTGCAAGACCGCTGTAGTTGTTTCTTTTGATTTACTTTAGGAGGACTTTCAAATACTCACAAAGGAAATAAATAATACTCAAAAACAAACATTTATTGATATTAAATAACTAAATTCCTAATGTTTATACAGATTTCATATACGTCGGTTAGAGAGAATCTTGTTTAAATCTATTCAATATCCAATAAAATATATTAACTCCATGTAAAATAAACAATGATCTTTAACAACTTTTTCGATACATTGTCTTGTAGTATCTTTCCTCGGAAAGATAAATTTATATCAGATTTAAATTGTAAAGAATCTTTATGTAGTATCGGTGTGTCTGTGGGTATATAATGAATTAATAAAATATCAAATTAATTATCGCATTTTGAAGTATTTATAAATAAAACTTGTTTTTTACGCATCGTCAGTCAGAATTTTGTGAAGGTTAGCTAAGTAAAAGTTTCTTTACATTGTGATATAAGTACGTAGAAAACTTAATTTCCCAATAGGGCCGTAGTTGCGTTGCGATGTCGCATTGTCACGCGGCGTAGCGGTTTTTGTTGCGGTTATTATCAGTCCTAGTCTAGGCTACGGTTATATAAGGAAGTGTAATCATTTGATATCTCTGTGTATTTCTTAGTACTTTTAATAAAGATTTATACGCAGTTCAGTTTTTTCTTACATAATAGGGAGACCGTGTAATCTGGTTCGTATGTTTACTTTGTACAGGCACTGTTGTACTGGTCATGTTGTTAATCACCAGCGTATATCATGTGAATCGAGACTAGCTCTGTTTATATTGTATAAAATATACCATCATGAAGAATATAGACCAACAAACCGATTTAAACGAAATATTTATAACTTATGGTCTGTGTTATAAGAAATAAGATTTCGTATACGAAGGGAATGATCCCATTCTTCAAGCAGTGCCGGTGATACACATAGCATAATGATTGCCCCTGCGGCTTCCATACAGGGCAGAACGCGGTTCGCACGCCCCACTTTGGCTGCGCTTGCGCATTGCGTGCTAACCACTTAGTGCCTTTGCACACGATGTACCATATTGATAACAATCATAATGGCACTGATTGTAAATTACACTTTGAATACTTTTATTACAGAAATGTTGGCAAAAACTATATGGGCTCACGTTTTTCCTTCAGTTAAGAAATTAGAAGTTATTGAAAATAATCTTTATCATATAATATTATGAAGTGCTGCCATTAGTCAATGAGTACACAAATATAATTTAAAATCATTATATTGTAGTAATTACTACTTGTAGTTTTTGGTACGGTATACGCAAGAATAAAATAAAAATTAATGATCCTGAGGGAGAGTCATGCTAAAGCACATTCGGATGCACTAACTGGGCCGGCTCTTCCGAAGTGATATCACGTGCTCACAAAGTATTCGGCCTGAAATTGTAGTTGTACTTGAAACGGAGCTTGTACTGTTTTCGCTGAGTAAGTGAAGGCCCTTAAAAATGTCGCTTAAGAGGCGTAAAAAACGGGCAACACAACCAATGCGCGCACAACTGTTGCGCGGTTGTCCATGGGCGGCGGTGTTCTCTTAACATATAGGAGACTAACCTGCTCCGTTGTCCGCTATGCCATAAAAAAATATCTAAAAAATTTGTTGCATTAGCTAAAGTATGCGTAAATAGTTCGACAAAAATGTCGTGAACTTTTCGTGCACGTTCAATTCGTGTTATTTTTATTTTCACTGTCTCAAACCGATTTATTTGTGTTCATTTTCATTTCCAAGGTTATATTTATGTGTGAAATTTAATTTTGTTTTGCTTTTACTAACGTTTTATGTAATTATTTATACATAATTATATAAACTTGTACATGTTTATTAGGCGTCTCATTCTATTTCTCACCGTTACTTGTTTAATCACTAAGCCCCAGTTGCATTTTGCTGATCGATAACATCTTTTGGACCCCCGACCCCTTGCAGTTAGTCACGATAGACCTTGGTGTGTTCTCTCTAAACGTGACCAGCCCGTGGCCTTCGATGGCCACTCCTTAGATTGCAATCACAGAAAGCCGAGTTTAAGAGGATTCGATCAGCCTTGTATTTACAACTGCCACTATCTCTATATGTACTATCAGAACTTTATAGCCTCACATGAGTCACATGGTCATAATTTGAAGGTTCTAGGATGCTGTAACCGATTTCGGCTCGTCAAGTTATTCAAGAGCTCACGGATTGAAACTATAAGTAGCGTGAATCTTCAAGATTATGTATGATTACATTTTGATGACGTCATAGCACGTGGTGTGACTCACGATGCCGATTTCTATTCGAATCGTTTCGAACTTGAAAATTTTCATTGAATACAAACAGTACAGTCTGTATTCATAGCGTTCGAAATTGTGTGTTCGCAACGGAGCAAAACATGTCTTCACTTAACCATAACCGAAGCGGAAAGGCCGTTATCAAAATAAGTCAGTCTTATTAAAATTCAATTCGTTTTCTATCCGATATGATCTAAAAAATTGCTTTTGATATTCATCTTGTGCGTGTGTGGTCACTGCCCAATTTTATATGCGTAATAAAAATCACGGCCTGCCTTTGCGCAAATACGGCGATCGCTTTGACCATAAAGTGTTGAATGCTGACCTTGTTTTTAATCTGAATTGGCCGAAGACTAAAATTTTGCGTCATTTTCTTTCTAATAAAACTATTTGTAATTCCTACTGTCAACATCTGTGGCAGTTATTACTTCATAGACTAACTCTAATTTATAAACATCGTATTTCTTGAAACAATGTCTTCAACATTTTGTTGCTCTCTCGCAGATGATCATTTATTGTTACAAAAACAAGACAAAACGTTTTAAGAAAAGATCTGATTTTATTTGATGATAAATAGCGCATTAGCGTGTTGAGTCAATGGTCGGTTTGTATTTTGCAATCAATTTCTGTATGGTAATAAAACGCCATGTACGGTCACGTGCAAAATTACGGATCAAGGCCATGGATTCCGGAAGGATTTATAATTGGCATTGTACACGGTTTCTAATTTCAGCGTGGTCGTTTAATGGGTCATTGATTGCCTGTTGTTGAAACACTGATTCGTCTCGACGGGAACGCGGAAGGGTTACGCCGATCGGCTTTAATTTGTGAACCTTGAGAATCGCTGGTGAAGATGGCTGTTTTTTTCTGGATAGTCCTTGATTACATTTACAAGGATATGGTGATATCATAATGTTGAGCTATCTTAAAATATTTTTTAATACAAAACGGATTTCGCTAAATCTCAAAAGGAATATTTATTTATTTATCAACTATAAGTTGCCCTAGTTAAATATTTTCTAATAATATAACGAACAAATATATTTAAATAAGAACATGTTTAATTTTCGTAGGTAGCGTGGGTCGGTAGCTTTTTTATCGTGACTAATTTAATATCGTCTCAAACAACATAATGTATCATTTTATATATAATCATAGCCTTTTATCTAAGTTAATTTATTATGAACACGACCAAATAACCCTTCAATTTTGTTCCAGGTACGTTTTGCCACACACGACGCATTTCTTTGGAAATGTCGATAAATTGACAACTTTAGAACTATTTAAGTGACATTTTACGTTCGTTATCAGCATAATGGACGTTTGGTAAGTTTGACACTTAGTGATCTTATTTTAAAATAAGACGCTTTTTACGCCTCCTTGTCTAGTTTAAGTTTACCAATACTTGTTTAGCACTTTGGTAACAGCGGTTTTATTTTACTTTATATGTACCCGTACATATAAGTACGTGTTCCTTAACACAGCACTGTTCGGAAGTTTATTTATTGCGTTAACTTGTATGAATATAACACTGCCTTGTCAGTGTTGGTTCCATAACTTTGGCTCGTGGTGCAATTGTAATAATACACCCCGATATAAGCTGGTCATCCTTGACCCCCCGCTGTGCACCTGCCTCCCATCATTTCTCGTGAAACAATAGCCCCTAATGTCGGCCACACAATGGGGTTTAATAAACATGTGCCTTTTAAACTTGGAACAGTCTCGAATGTTAAAGTAACTCTTGTTACGTTCCCGTACATACCAGTTTAGCATGTGTTCGCGAGCAGCGCATTGTGTATGTTTTTATTGTTGGAAATTTAACTTGGGAACAATTTGTTGTAATTAAGTTTGGAAATGCCGCGCTGCGACAGATAGAACCGCGATTTATGAAATTCCGAATCAAATTAACGCGACTTCTGCTCGAATTAGTGTTGAAACTTAGAATCTAACATGGAATCTAAGATGTCCAATCTTTTTGTAATACATATTTTTAAAAATCAATATCCAATTAATAATACATTTGGTCTTTTTTGGAAAATTAAATTTCTTTGTGTGGCATGCTGCGTGAACATATTTCTCTGTGTTTTAGTTTGGGCAAGTTAGGGAATTCATTAATTTTGTAGATCATCCGTATCTATCTATAAAACCGAAACATTCCCTTCCCTAACCGGTTGTTGTAATATATTCCGATAATAATGAACAACAATCATGGATATAAAAATAACCATAAAAGTGACTGGTTCATGATGCGAATAAACTTTTAAGTAATTACACGTTTGTTACACTGATGTTCGGTTTCATTCAAATCATATTCGATAAATATAGAGCATTAATTAAATTACCGTCGCAAGATGTATCGGTCGTGTAAATAAAGTCATAAAAATAGCCATACATGGTAAAAGACGAAATGTCATATAAAATCGTATTCTTCGCAAATTAGTACTTGTAGAGTATAGTTCTACTTACATTACCGCAGCAATAACTCTACAATGTATAATTTTCATTGGGCAAGCCATTTTGTATACAAATACGGTAGGTGCGTGCGTCTCAGATGAATGTGTGTTGTATACCTATCTTTTGATTGATATTGCGAATTGTAACAACGCTGCAGGTGGGTCCCCTACGGCGACCTTAAGAGATCACTGCCGCGTGTTTTGCCTGATTTTTACATGACTTAAGCGGTACAACGTCACTGATTCAGCAAAACATAGTACACGAATTGTTTCACGCTGAATGCTGATATTATGTGAGCCTCTAGTATTACACATCTGGCTCAATTTTTGCATCAGTGTATGCTTAAACATACCTCTACGATGGGTTTAACATTGTTAAGAGATTTGCACTCAAGCGCTTCCTAAGACCGAATAAATTATAGATATACCGAGGTTCGCACACAGTACTCATTACTTCTGGTAGAGTACAGGAATGTTCGGCCACAAGGCTCTTAAAATCTCTATCATATCATGAATCTTTAAGGAAATACATGGGATCCCTAAATTGCTTGATTTTGCTCAACAAAAACAAATCCTATGCGAAATGCACTTATTTTAGAATCATAATGGACAGGGTGACAGCCACTCAGCACGGGGCCAGTAATTACTGCAATTAGTTATTCAGGCCCGTTGAATATTACCTGCTAAACGCCATGTCTGAACATTAAATGTACCAATGCTAAGACGCGGTTAGGCTAGTCATACACTGCGACTAATACGAAATTGTAATGCTCTCTGCAAATTTTAGGGTTGTCATATTAGGTTCAAGAACGCACAAAACATATTAAAATTTATTGATTGCAGGTAAAATGATCGATGTATTTATTTATTTAATGTTTTAAGTTTTTTCCATAAAAAATTATATTTTTTTATACATGCAAGCGTTTCGTGTGTAACAGGCCTATATTGCCGTAGCACTTCGCCCGCACTTTGACGTGCAATTAGACGTTAGGGCGTTTTACAATTAAATGTATATTATATTGTTTCGCCATGCAGAGTTGATATTTATTGCATACGTTTTATATGAAGCTATGAAATAATTATAATTTTATTTACGATCGAGTTCTTGTATCATAATATGTTGCCTTGCCGTATTAACGAGCTTATTAAATGTTGCTGTTTATTGATTTGATTAACTTAATATGTGGTAATTAAGTGAATTTTCGTGAACTAGTTGCATTTTTAATATAAAAAAATATTTTGTTTTGAGCTAAACCTTAACTTGGTATGAATTGTTCTGACTAAGGTTGTACAACACGTAACGGATATAACGGATATTTAACCTTTCGGCGTTTTAATTAATCAATTTTACATAATTTTGAAGTTCATTAATAAAAAAAATATTTATTATAAACAGCTCTGTAACCTCTTATTATAATATCGTTTAATATTTCAATAATCGTTTGTTGTCTAATAAGGCGATACATGCTAAATTTAGACTCATTAATATTTGAAACAAAATAGCAATATGAGGCCATTAAAATAAACACGGAATGATACTTGCATCAAAACAACTTTGTTAATATGGTATTCCTTTGTACGGGTAGTATTAAGAGGAAATTCACCAGTGAACGCGTATTAAAGTAATGGCTTATTCTTGTTAAATGAGATTGTTTTGTTAATAATACATCAGCGTTTGTTTGATTATAGAATCGTGAGCAAATTATTTGAAATAATTTCAGTGTTCGTATGAAATGTTTATTATATTTCATACAAAATATATTTATTTATTTCTCTTTGAAGAGCTGTTTTCTTTAAATGGTATCTTGTTTCGCCTCGTATAGTATAACGTGATTCTGATTATCCTCGTATTTTTTGGAACTGTCAAAAGTGCAAAGTAAAGTGGTCACCAATCAAAGTGAAAGTCTGGCCCTAACCATGCGCGTGCTTCGTCCCACTTTCGATATTATTCGATTTTTATGGAATATCATTAAGAATCGATTATATTGCGTGCTCTTAATCGATACTACAATGATTGCTTGTTTAATGTTTATCAATTACATTATTTTTTTGTTTGAAAAGCATACCTGTAGCATTAGACTTACTTAGCTAAGTATTTCATTAATTTTCTAGACCACTGTATTTGTTAACAATATATTCATTGGGGTTTTTCACAACAACCGCAATATTTTCATGTTAAAACCACAAATCGGCTTATAAATCTGTCATAATATTGCAACCTATCGCCTGCTAATTTGGCAATACTTCACAACTTAATCCAATGTAAATTGCACTTTTGCCCTCTTCGTCTGATAAATATGAGTAATTATTTTGAATATTTTAAAATGTAATTCAAATACGAATCAAGGCCGTTGCCATATATGTTTTTGAAATTTCCTTCTATTTTTTGGCGTAATATTACAGAATATAGTTTTTCTCCAGATCTCAGCCGTAGTGATGACAAGAATAGGTAAATCAAAAAACAATGAACTCATTGACATATCCTGATTAATAAATACTATGTAATGTCTCCTTTTAGTTTTATTCTATGTAATTTGTAAGGATATTCTACGTAGGTATATGTTAATGTAATATGTAGGATTACAAGAGCGTAGATTTTCTTTGTGCAGTTGCGGTTGATGTGTCAACCCGCAAGTAGCCATATACAGTTTCTCACACGGCATCAACAAATATTTTCAACAAGCATTCCCATTAAATTTATCAGCATATTAAAATTATAAAAATATATTTTAATTTGATAAATTACTCAGGGATTTTGTATAAGAGTTTTTTTAATAATGTCGGAACGAGTAATGATAATATCTGATCGTTAATTTGTAACTATTTTCGAAAGATATAGTATCATTTATTTTAACCTATTTTCGTTTTTTTTGACGTCTCAAGCCGAGGTTCGTGTCTCGCAGGAGGCGCCCTTGGGCCCGTCGTGGTCTTAAACCAATCTCTCGGCGAGCCTGCGGCTCGCCCCAAAGTCCGCGAGAAGCTGTTGAGGCCATATGCCGACAGCGGTTAGTCCTTTCAAAAAAAAAACGCCCAGGCACATTCGCCCCACAATCACTGTGGCACACGCATTTGTTGTGTTGCCGGCTTTTTACGTCGCTTAAACGGAAATCTTAAGGGCCTCCGATATCCTCACTCACTCTGCGAAACAGTACAAGTACCGTTGCACGCTGAGTATTCTGTGAGTCCGTGGTATGACTTCGGACGAGCCGGCCCAATAAGTGCGTTGGGATGTGCCTTAGCATGGCTCTTCCACGAGCAAAATATAAACAATATGCAATAAATTTATAAGCTTATTACTTACGTGCCTTATTATTCAAGACATGTTACTCAACATATGTAATCGCGGTTTAAATATGTTTATTGATAATTCTGTCATTGTGCTCAACGATAAATTATTCGCAGACGCATCCATCAGACGGCCTTTTGTTTTTGACAAGTATTATTTCACCTTCCTTGAGCAGTGTTTAATCTCTTGCTTAGTATAATGGATTCAGTCATCTTTATTTTAGGTTAAGTAAAGCTAAACACTTTCGAAAGTAGACAAAAATGATGTCTTTAATGATGTCTTTGAAAAGGTGCAAAATTTACTCAAAGTTATTGTTTTGTTGATTCGTGGTGCTATTTTTTCTAATAGAAAACAGAAACTCATTCATATCTCGGACTTACATTATAAAAATAATAAAAAGCTTAACCTCTGAGAACTGGTGGTAACTGTATCGAAGATGAAAATTGCGGAGTTGTTTAGCGATGTTCTCATTAAGCACAACAAGGAAGTTATTACAGAGCTCACGGGGCTACGGTAAATTAACATCTTGGCATAAATTAGATATTTAGAATAGTCTTTTGTGAAAACTGAAATGTCTGACTGAGGGGTCTAAACGTAGCATATTTTTTCCTATAGCAATGACGTTTTAGTGTAGTTCCAATGACCTACTTTTTTCTATTAGGACCGATTATATTGACCAAAAGTTTCAACTTTAATTTTAAAATTAGACTGTGAAAGTATTGACGTTAACTTCGGGCACGCTTTTTATACTACAACTTAGTGATTAATTGATGTGTGGACTTAGGCGTAACGCCATACTTGTTTTGTACGAATGCATTTGCGAAAACTTGTTTTCAAAATCTAGTTTACTGTTCGCGTAAGTGAATTTGCCGATTTGTTTATTTCATCAATTTAAATTTCACTTCGAACTTGTTGGAATTTTTTTTATGTAAAAAATAAGCTAATGTTTCTTGATTTATGAATGGTTTTCTAATTTTTATTTTCGTTTTAATAGGGACATGTCCGGAATTATCCGTACATGTTATATTGTTAATTTATAAGTAAAATAATAGTTATTGTTAAAATCGAAACAAATTTAATTTAGTAAAAGAAAGAATTTACTAAAAAAAAAGAAATTTTAAAATAAATAACTCCGTATATCCTGTTAATTTTGACCTATAAGTACTATTGTGAGGAATTTTGTATCGAAACAAAAGAGTGTTATGTTGCACTCTTTACATGGTATATCGAGTAAAAATAGTAACTGTAGACAGATAAGATATGTCATTTATTTTTATTACTCAGCCTACAAGCCGTATCCTGCTATTATGATGGCTAAGGCAATATAAATAATGCACACATTTTATTTAAGTACACGACATTATAGCAACATATTAAATTATAACTAGATGTCTTATGGATATGACGTCTGCGAAACATTTAACAAAGCTGCATCTAACTTGAATCATTTTATAAAGTATTTTTAAGACCAGAAATACTTCTGAGAGCTGTATTATAAATATGATATTTAACGTGTCTGTCTATTGCATTGTAACTAGCTAACATGCTGAGATGGATCTAGCTACAAATTATGAATAATGCCATATCATTCTCTCAGAAAGAAAGATTGCAATATTCTTATTTAAACCTTTGTCACTTTTGACAGGTTGTTCTGTGAGATCGTGATTTACTTTTGCCTTTTTTAGTGATCCAAACAGCTGGCGCCATACACATCAAACCCATTTCTGAAATTGTACTAAAATGATAAAAATGTCTAGTATTTGTCAGTGACTCAAAAATATGTAACTAAATTAACTACTATTACTAATATTTACTGAAATATATTGGTCCCTTTCCTGTCATTTTTGTTCACCTGTGCACCTAGATAAATCTTTAAGGATATACAGTTAAAACCTGATTTAATCCTTATTTAATACCTGATGGAATTGTATTGTAAGCGACGTTATATCCGTTAGTTGTTATACGCAATACAAACAGTTACATTAGCATAGGTATCTATCTAGTATAGGTTATGTTTGTGGACTTGTTGTCAAAAGAAATGAAAATATTTATTAAGAAATAACGCAGTCAGTTAGCGCACTACACAATTGATGTAAAATATCCAAATGGTGTAAAATTTCAAATGGCCGGGAAGAGAGTAAAATCATTAGTATTGTTTAGTTTTGCTGGGACAACACGCGGTTGGTTGTTATAGTCGATGAATATCGAGTTTCGTCGTTGTAAACGATATGTCGCTGTATGCGATGTTGATTTAGGTAGTACGTTTACTAGATATTCTAGCGGGACCTTTAAATTTTTACATAATTACCGATCGGTCGTTGTAAACGATGCCGTTATAATCGATTTCGATTGTATTTATAATGTTATGCCTATTTAAAAAAAAGACTCAAAGCACTCTTTGTGACGTCAATTGGTACTTCATTAGAGTGATATCGTCAAACAAAGCATGATCGATAGCGTCGTATAACGGCCTCTTCCGGAACTTAATGCCAGAGATAATACCTTCCAAGTGTGACTGCGTATAAACATAGTCTAAGAGACCACTTTCTAATTTTAATTTTTTCTTTTAATCTATTGCTAGGTATTATATTTTGATCATACCGTGTGGTTACCGGATCAGAATAGTACCACCCCCAGTCTTCCTAATGGGATGTCGTAAGAGGCGACTAAAGGACACTTCACCGGAGGGTGGGCAGCAGCGCCCTTTCG
>DWCF01004723.1:0-15686 GCA_018230265.1 Delias oraia | reverse complement strand
ATGTCAATTTAAACTAGAAATTTTTTCTGTAATCTGTAATCATGAACGTAATATTTTTTTGAGAAATAATTACCTTTGAAAACCTTGGACTTGTTAAATAAGACTGTTTTCTTTATCTAGCATAGACATAGCCGTCAACACATGACAAGATGTCATTAAATAGATTTATTAGAAAAGAATTATTTTAGGAATTATTAATTTATATTGTACACATAATTGTTAATTTATAAGACTATAAGTAAAGGCTTTAAATGAAGGTTTTTTGATTATACAGAGAAACGCAATTGAGCTTGTTTTTCTTGAAAAAACTAAAAATGATATTTTATGTATACTAAGACATAACTATTACTTTGAATATATTTTATGGGGGCTGACAAATGTGTATATTCGCTGCGCAGAAAAACCTTTTTAAAGATTTATGTCACTCAGATATTTTTTTTATCTATTGGATTGTTTGTATTTTCCTTACAAAAAAAATAATATATCATATTATTGTAATGATTTGTCGTATTATTGTAAATGGTAGTATTGTATAACCCTAAGTGGGTGAGAAGGGGGGTACCCACCCCTCTCAGCTGAGCGGCTCGTGCGCTCCCAGCTAGTAGACACGAGAGCATCGGGGTCAGGTGCACTATTCCTAGCTAATACGAATGAAACTTATGTAACTTCTGAGGCATTTTATCTTCTTTAAGACGAGTCATAATTTTTCATAACCTGTACATGCGACATATATATGTCTCAGTCATCTGGTAGGATCGGCTACTTGATCGAATGACTAGCGCGTTCATTTTCTCAGTTCATTTCATTTCCTTCGATTGCATGACAACATTCTATTGAATGACTAGGTCGAACGTTGACTGAACGAACGTAACTCAACGTCCAACTATTTAGCGATTTGGAGCATAGCCTATTATTGCACAGAGCAGACGTAAAATCAGCCAAGTGATTGTAACTTAATTCATTTTTTCCCTCTGCGGCGTTACTAGTCACCAAAACAAATATGGCGTCAAACAGCTCGTACAGATTGCACTGTGTTGATACTTTTTGATTAATTTTACTTTAAAGTGACCTTTTCGTAATAAAATAGTGTGACAACTGACAGCATATACACAACCTAAATATATTTCCGCCTTATATCTTATTCAAGGACTAGGCTTAATGACGTTCAGTCAAGATGTTGAACGTTACAATAAACAACTGAACGAGTTGTCCTTTAGTCATTCTACTAAATGTCGTCATTCAATGAACACGCTAGTCATTCTATCAAATAGCAGATTCAACCAGACTGCGACATTTATATAAGATCTTATATTCCTTTTATTAATTATAAATGTTTTTTTACACATTGGAATACCTCTATGAATTTATACATAAGTTTATTTCACTCTTTCTCGCCATTAACTTCTAAATTCAATGGAAGTTAAAACTAATACGACATAGTACATATCGATCATAGGTCAAAATGAAATTAAGAAAGTTTCAAATTCTAGTTAAGAACTAGATAGGTACTAATTTCTTTTCTTATATATTTTGTACACTATAATTACAATATATGTCCATATATAATTATATGGACTATTTCGCTTCAGTAGGAATTCGTTTTAAGAATATTAAATTAGTTTCTTGCTGTTAGAAATTGTCAATGCTACAGACAGACAAGAATTGAGCTTTCTAGAACCTTCTAAGTTCGAGAAAGCTAAGATTCGACTCAGCGGGCAGGTTTTTATATTGCGATGTAAATGTAACGAAAAGAAATCGGAATTAAGTTTTTAATAATAATTGTTGGTTTGTACCGGAAAATTATAATTTTTTTATGACACACGGTTGGTGTTATCTGATATCATTTTCTTTGTTTTGGCTAAGGTTTAAATGAGTTCAGTTCAATTAGGACGTACATATCAGTGCAATACGATAACCTTCTGACCCACGACAAGTACTTACATTTAATAAAATATAACAGTAAATTTTTGGTCAAGTTGCTATCTATGTTTACATTAGTCATACGGTCCATGGGGATTTCTAAAGAGTCGAAGCGTAAATGAATTCGGAATGCAACTAGGCCCCTAAAATTTAACTTTAATACATATACCGTTTCGTCTGGCGCCACGCCATTTTGCAAAGAATACAAACTGTCATTACAATTTGTTACAAAATTATTTATACAATAGAGAATTATAAGTGTGCCAGTTTGTAGGCAATATGTAAGTTTCCAACTCATGTTTAATAAATATTATATACAATTTCTTTCCCATGTTCACCCAAAGCAACCAGTGCATGTTGTTCCTAGAAAATATTGAGGACATTAAATTGTAATTAATTAAATAATCTCTTTTATAAATAATTCATTAATGTGTTTTATGTTAAAGCTGTCTGAAAACATTTGACACATATTCCTATGCAGGTATTATTTCCTTTTAAATTAATAATGGAATTTTTTTTTATGTATAGCGAACAACGGAGCAGGTGGGTCTTTTATATGGTAAGAACACCACCGCCCATGAACAACCAAGCCACATGCCGCGTATGGTTGTGTTGTTAGCTTTTTACGCCACTTAAGCGGCATTTTTAAGGGCCTCCGATACCCTTACTCAGCGGAACACAGTAGAAGCACTGTTTCAAGTACAACTACTACTTAGTGCGTCCGCATATGCTTTAGCGTGGCTCTCCCACGAGTAATTAACAAATACTTAACAGATATTTGTTTTTATACAATTTTCCAAAAATAGTTATTTAAAATATAGGCCTCTTTAAATTTTATAGTAATTAAATAGTAAATCAATGGTATTAAAATGCAAGTACAAAGAGTAATTAATTACCAAATCACAATTGTGGAAAATAATGTATAATTTTGTAAGTATCAAATAATTCATAGTTCACTCTCTCTAAGGTCCAATATTTTTAATTAAGCCTTAAGAATGACTAACTTGGAAGTAAGTCATAAAATTATTCCGTTATGTATATAAGGAGGTACTAGTGTTTACATTGAATGCAAAAGTAAACTAAGAGAACAACAAAGCTTACACAACATTACAGATTCAGGCATAACTTTGTTTTGTCGATCTGATATGCGCGCGCGCATGAATGCATTCACGGCGGCTTCCCCATATGGCCAAGGCTGGACCTTATAAGGCTCACATAAGTGGCCACTCACCCGCTGAACGAGCCAGCAATATCAATGAACTGGCATCAATAATACATGTGGCACTAAGCCAAGAAAGGAAACGGCGAATTGAGAAAAAGAAATATTTGAAAAAAGGCATACAATTGGTTGTGCCATCGGAAAGCATTCAGTGTAAAGCTGCGACCACATGAGTCATTCCTCTTTTTCTTCCAACCACTCGGTATCTGCCTTAAATGACGTTCTGGCCGAATTTATTTCGTTACGTAACTGCAAGTGTGTGGCCGCAGGATAATGGAGGAATTAATTGATTACTTTCTTTCTTAGAACTCTTGGAAATGTAACGTGCACTGAATCGGAATCGTATAAACAAAACTATATTTTGTAACTTATTTAACAATGCGGCATGGACGAAACATTTAATGGTAAAAAGTGACAATTAAAATCCATAACAATTTATTGTATATTTTTTTAAATAAATAATACATATATTTTTTAAATTAATTTTATTTAGTACTGTAGTATAACTGTAGATAGTTGTCTGTTTTAATTAACACAATTATAAGCAGTACCTACTGTTTGACTAAAGAGAATTTTAAATTTATGTTTATTTATCATAATGATTAGTAAAATATTTAATATATCGAGCCATGCTGAAGCATATGCTGACGCACAAATTGGGCCGGCTCGTTTTACGTGATACCACGGACTCACATAATACTCAGGGTGAAACGGTACTTGTAATGTGTTTCGCAGAGAGTGATATCGGAGGCCCTTTAAAGTGCCGCTTAATCGGCGTAAAAAGCCGGCAACACAACCAATGCGCGGTTATCCATGGGCGGCGGTGCTCTCTTACCATATAGGAGACCCACCCGCTCCGCTATCCGCTATACTATAAAAAAACATAATATTTTCTTCTAAGCTCGTCGAAATATGTATTAAATAAATATGAAAATCACGTCAAAATATCCACGGATCCCTAACGCGTCGCAGCTGCATTCCAACCGCCATTTTCTGGGAACACACTTTTTAACGTACCTACCCGTGGAATGCCAGTTTTTAGAGTCGGTGCGTATGACTTTTCATTGAAATTAAAAAGAAAACTCCGCTGTAGACGTAATAAAACCAAGAGTGGCATGCCATCCGTACTACTCTTTTATCGTCTGCAATCCTTCACGAGTTTCAAACGATAAACTATGGTTCAATTGAAAACTTGGATTACAAGATCGATCTAAGTAAGAAAATTGACAAAATGACTGCACTTACAGGACAATGTGAACTGAATTTTAATAAACTGTAATGTGTAGAATCATATTGTAAGTTTCCCATGGGATGGTCCGAACTTGATACTTGCCTTCGAGAATCACGCAACTTTGGAACGCACGATCCGCGTGTGAAATTTAATCACTGAGCCTTACTAAAATTCTTTCTCATGCTTTTAAGTTTTTAATGTTAATACTTTTAGAATTAGACCGTCCCCAGAGATAAAACAATTATGAATAACAGTTTAATAAATGTTGACTAATCTGTTTGAAAAAATAATACGTAACCCGTTGACGCAAATTAAACTAGACCCATAACACTGTTTAGCTATTTTTAGATTAATAAGCTAATGCCTTAAAGGTATGCGACCGTGACCACTTAGCAATAAATTCATATCATTTACTTGTGGTTTGTACTAATTTACAAATCAATTATATTGAAACTTGATAGTTAATCATCATCATCATCAGCCTATCAAGTCCACTTCTGCACATAAGCCTCCCCCAAAGACGCCCACCTGTTACGATCTTGAGCGATCTGGGTCCAGCGGTTGCCCGCGACTTTCGTGAGATCGTCTTTCGCAACTCGAACTTCTTCCCCATCGATTGTCGGTTCGTCGAGCGATGTGGCCAGCCCAATGCCACTTCAACTTACTAATAGGGCGGGCAATGTCGGTTAGTTTGGTTCGGCTGCGGATAACATCATTTCTGATAGTTAATAGACAAGCAATATTAGCATAAAACTTCATTGTATAGAAAGAGTTGACTATAACCGTTTGGTTTTCAGCATTTTTATTCTCTTTGCTAACAATTTTCACCCGTGGGAAAGCCATGCTGAAGCATATGTGGACGCACTAAACCAACCGGCTCAGAATACTCATCGTGAAATGGTAGTTGTATTTGAAACGGTGCTTCTACTGTTTGGCTGAGTGAGTGAGGATATTGGAGGCCCTTAAAAATGTCGATTATGAGGCGTAAAAAGTCAATTTTACAATTTTACACAATTCTATATTATGTCATCATCATACGGATGTCTTACGGATCAGAAGACGGACCAGGGCGGCATCTGCCGTGTCTTCAATAATTTAAAACAGTCTATTTTATTTAACTCAAATGATCAAAAGATAAGATGCCTAAAATCCCGTCATTTTAACTAAAAATACAACTGTATAGGGATAAATGTTGTTTTACAACGTAGTATGATTTTACGTCGGATATATGGTAACCCTGAGCTAGAGCACTCTTCATTACATTAATTCCGCCAACGCCAAAACTCAAACCTTTTAGCAAGCGTGTGCGCAATAGAACAGTTTCTGTATTAAAAACAAACAACTCAACATTTCTAACATCACCCTGAAAATTGCTTAAAAGTGATAATACAAACTGAAAGTATCATTTCACAGTTTTTTATTACCACATCGATTTGCTTTTAATGTTGCCATGAATGCTACGTAAACTATAAACAAAAAAATTCTTCTAAACCTGTCTATGACTACAATCAATAGAATATTATTAAAAAAATAAATACCTATGGCTTTTAAAACGAGTAGGAAAATTATGTAAAATCAATTTAATTTTATTTAATTCAGATAATTCGAATACTCAAAGAGGATTAAAAACTTTTTCGACGTATAGTCCATAATAAGCAGTCCATGTGATCTGTGCATTTCTAAACGGCCTATATAATCTGTTTTTTGTGCTACACACCCGACCAAGCATATTTGTTAGATAAAATAAATTAAAATGTAAACATTGGCTTGGCTCGTGATAGTATTTTTCCAATCGCAACGTAGCTAATCACGTATGTATGTAATTTTAAAGTTAACTGTAAACCGCTCTAACGTTTATCGAAGCAACTTTCGACATCTAAACTCGTTTTTTATTCCACGTGGCGCCAACTTGAATATTTAACTTATGAGATACACGGGGTTATTAACACTCATAGTACCTGCAATAAACATGTTTTATTAATTAGTAACCGATGCCTGAATATTTGTTATGGTAGGCACAACTTAAAAGTTTATAGTGTTCTTGGAGACCGTATTTCTAAATCGTAGGAATCGCTTAACGAACAATTAACGTTATATATTAATGCTAAAATACATTATTTGCATATTTTTATCACAGGTTATTTACAAACAATTGCGTATTTATCATTACAGTCTATAGTCTAAACTAAACATTATAAAATACAAACCCATAAGATAAATCTTAGGTAGGTATGTAGTTGGAGGAGGCCTTCGCCGACTAGCAAGCGGATCAAAAATGTTAACAAAGCTTTGAGAGCCTCGTAGCTTAATGATTTTAAAGTCGTACCATGTGCGAGAGGTATCGGGTTCTAATCCTGGTCCGGACAATTATAATTTATTCGGTCTCTGGAAGGGCTTGAACGTGGCCGGACAAGTATCTTAATAGTATCGCACCCGTGGGAGAGCCATGCTAAAGCATATCCTAACGTAATTATATACCACGGGCCATACCACGGGCTCACAGAATACTCAGCGTGAAACTTGTACTGTGCATCGTAGAATGAGTGAGGATATCGAAGGGCCTTAAAAGGTCCGGTGTACAAAAACGTCAACACAACCTATGCGCGGACCGTGCCGCAGTTGTCCATGGGCAGCGGTGTTCACTTGCCATATAGGAGACCCACCTGCTCCGTTGTCCCCAATAGAATAAAAAAAGATCAAATACTAGACAAATAGTTTGTTAAAGCGTCCTAATAAAAGGCTTTATTATTATTAGTTATATTTATGTGCGATGTTGTCGTCCGAGTAGGTACTAACGAATCATACTGTTTGACGTGTCACTTATATTCAACAGTTTATCATTTTCGCTCAATTAACACAATTTCTATATCGCCATAACAAGAAGGCGAGATGCAGTAAGTGGGGCATCACTTGTCTTAAAATCGCAAGTAGCAGACGTAGTAATGTTATCTGTATAGTAACTAGACCACATGACTAGCTGCTATCAATAAAGCCTGGGGTCACTGAACATGAACTAAGATATAGAAGTACTATATCTTAAACATCACGCCGCTACTGCTTTGAACAATTATGTTTCAAATGTATGTCGGTGTTATACTGATACATATCAAAACATAGCATCGCCTTTTATAATTTAAATTATAGCTACTTGAATGTATGGCTGGATAGATCGATGTTTGTTACTGTTTCAAGTAAAATCTTCGAGCGATTTTTAATGAAATGTTACATTAATATAGGTTTTACATCAGAATAACAAAAAGGCTTTAATTAATTGTGATATTTCTTAGTAGGGTAGGTAGGCAGAACATCTGCTGGGTCCACTAGTATGATTTTAAAGGTATAAGCTTTATGAAGAGACATTATCGCCGTACGTGTTTTCCTTATATTTCAAGGTGTCATCTGAGTTATCGTTATATATAAAGACATCTATTTATGAGAGCCTCGTCGCTTAATGGTTTTAAAAGTGTACACTGAAGCGGGAGGTATCGGGTTCGAATGCTGGTCCGGACAATTATAATTTATTCGGTCTCTGGAAGGGCTTGAACGTGTTTTAATAATTTCATACCCGTGGGAGAGCTATGCTGAAGCATATGTTGACACACCTATTGGGCCGGCTCGTCCGAAGCAATACTACGGCTTCACAGAATATTTAGCATGAAACGGTACTTGAACTGTGTTTCGCAGAGTGACTGAGGATATCGGAGGCTCTTAAATGTGCTGCTTAAGCGGCTCTTAAAGCCATCAACAAAACCAATGCGCGGATTATGGAGCGGTTGTTCATGGGCGGCGGTGTTCTCTTACCATATAACCCACCTGCTCCGTCGTCCGCTATATAATATAACAAAATCATTTTATCTATATGATATATATTATTTTAACAAAGTACAAACTATGAGATGTGGATGCGTAGGCGCATCTAAGTATTTAAGTACAATTAGCCAATTATGTCGAGTGCTTGCGCCCACGCATAGATCGCGTCAGCGTAGTACAGAAGCAACTGAGTAGTGATTAGCGAAATCTATTTTTGCCTCTGTTGTGTTCATGTAACAATAGAATACATTTATTTATAACAAAAAAGGTAGATGTCATTACATTTTTTTATTACTTATTATTATTACATATATTATTTACACTATTTAATGATATTTATTTGTTCTACACAAATGGGAGTTCTAACAAATCCTCTTTCCTGTAGAACACCTTTAGCAACAGCCACCGCTTCACTCTGCACTAAATATGGCGGTGGAAGCTGCATTCCTAACCGACTGGGGTAGTCTGCCGAAGGCCGCGGGGCTCATAAAAATACCGACCGCTCGGTTTTGTCAAGTTATGTTTGGGCACAACTAATGGATTCCGCAATTTGTCAGTACACAACGTTCGGGCCTAATTTGTGCCTCGTTACTGGAAAAGGTTTATAGCTAAGCACATGAGACTTCATTCGGTACACCCATCATAGCTCCCACAGCTCGCTCCTGCATGACGAACACCCGTCAGCTCCGCGCGCCCACAGTTCCACGCCATACGCGATGCAACTGGGGACTGTTGCGAAAGCAAGAAGCAAGAAGAAGCGAAGATAAGAGCGAACAAGCTGTCATAGCGAACCTATGCAGCGCGAAGCACGCACGGCCGAGTTTTACACACAGCTCGTCTGTGTTTTTGTATTCTATAGCGGACAATCGAGCAGGTGCGTCTCCTATATGCTAAGTGAACGCCCATGAACAATGTCACATTCCACGCATTGGTTGTGTTGCCGGCTTTTTACGCTTTTAAGGGCCTCCCATAATAATAGCGTTAATTCCATCATTACTAATTGTTAATCAAAACTGTTCGAACAATTTTAAGTATTCGCATTACAATTTTAAGTATACCAGCCATAGCTGGTTGGGTTTGAGTGGTATATTCCTACGATAGTAATGTTCTCGATGTTGAGATGAATCGATCAAATGTCAAATATGTGCTCTGGAGCTAATTCATCACAGTAGCTTTTTTATTTTCAACTACACCATCAGATCGGGCATAAATGCAACTTCCACCGACACTGGGTCTACAGTGTGAAGAGATAAGGTCAAAATTATTCAGAGTAACGGATTCAACTTTCATCAGAAAGTGAAACAAGTGGTCAGTCAATATTTGAATGTCATATGTTAGATCCTTTGTCAGAAGGACTTCTAGGTTCTTGGTCTTATTGACTAAACATCGAATGTTCTGATGATATATTATAATGTTATTGTTATTAAGAACGCATCAAGGTGTGCACGGCGGAGGCGGAGAGGGGAAGAGGTTCGAGGAGGGGCGGGTGAGAACAGGGCGCGATGAGGACGATCCGTGCACGTACTGCGACGAAACCACTCGGTCACCTCCACGCGCGGGGGCCAATTCTCAAGCGACACGAAGAAATCAAAACGGCTACACGGGACGGCAACCGCGAACTAGGAGTAGTGGTCATGATTGAGTTTTAGTTTTTTCGACCGGGTACGTATCGGCTTGCCTCTCCTTCTTCATGTATGCCGCCAACGATTCCGACGTTGTGTCAGATCTAGGAAAGCATACATGGAGTTTGCATACTCGCTCCACGGTTCGCAGGTTGTCGTCGGGACCGCCGCTACCTGTTATTGCCACTCCGCGTATTCTGCCTCCTTACCACTGTTCTTCATTATCCTGTTAGCGGTCGAGCTCGGCAACGAAGTTGGCGGCTGGGGCAACCAAAACCGTGTGTAAGGCAACACGCCCGGTGGCGGAATGGCAGGCTGTGGAAAGCGCACGGGCGCGGTCGGGGCCGCGCTCGGAATCGCAGTCGCGAATGCAGAGGTAGTGAGAGGCGCTGCTATGTGCGCGGGATGTCTCGCCGTATACTGCTGAAGCTGGGGCATTGGATTGGTTGTGGGCTTCGCGTTGAGCTTTTTCTTTTGTGCTGCCCTACCTTCCGAAGGTGGTTGTACGATTCTCTTTTCGAGAAGATCTAACTTGTTCTCGATTTTCTTTAATTGTCTCATTACCATGTCACACTTTATATTAACGGGTATGACATATTTTTGTAGAAGTTTTTCAAACGATTCCGGGGTGGCCATCGTAATGGGTATCCCGTTAGAAATGGTACTCCTTGATCAAAAAGGAGATTTCTCAAGCGAAGGGATTTGTCTCTTGTCAAAACAGGATATTGAATATGGGGGTAGGAAGAAAAAGGTCTTTGTGCAATTGTGTAGGGTGAAAAAAGAACACTATTCCTCCCCAGGATTAATGATGTTGAAGAAGAAATCTTATTCCTTACTACTTCTCAATATTAACTCTTCTAACTGTTCATTCGCACCAACCAATTCGGTATCCAGTCTGTTGGTTTCCAATACACGAACAATCTATCGTCAGGTCAGCAGCTCAGAAACTTTTATTGGTGTTTTTTCTTCTATGCGTGGGATTTCAGCTTCCAAATTACTAGCACACGAGAATTTACACAAAAAGTACACTGTATAGTCGAACTTATCACACACAACATGACAAAAACTAATAAAAAACAAATTTTTAGAAGGTCGGTTGTTTTAGAGATGTTGACAATTCGGTTTTGCCAACATAACTAACATCAATTATTGTAGGTATATTGAAGTACAAACTTATCGTGGAAGCATTTATACTTTACGTGTACAAAATTACATTTATTTTACTAACAATATATTTATAGTAGGTATCTTTTATGGACGATACACAAATTTAGGTAATAGTAGTTTTATATAATTACAGTAATGTATAAAGAAAAATAAAGATTTCAATTTGATTAAATGTTTGAGAATACTTCGTCACCTAGTATTCAAGTTTAGCCGTTTTTGCACAATTCCAATGTCGTTAACCCGGATAGCCTTGAGCACTGCTAATTTAAATCCACAATTCTAGTCAGTTTCATTTAAAAGCTTATCTTTTAATGACCGTAATTATGCTATTAAACACTTTCAAAGCTCACTTGACCTTGCTCATACAGATGTTCCGCATTGGAATATACTTGAAAGACACAACATAAGTGTTATTAGTTATTATTACCTGTATTTCAATTCATTTCACACATATATTTTACATATTAGGTAAGTATATATATATTATTAGATTAATTAATATTAATATTATTAGATAAGATTATTATTATTAAATATTTTTTTTAACCTATTATGTTGCTTCGTTCATTATGCCAATAAGACCTTTATAAAGGCCAAATTATTATTACTTTGAACTCTCATTGACAATTATAAGGTTATTTTTACATTGAAAAAAAAATGTTTTCAATTATCAATTGGTTTTAATTATTAAAAAATGTACTTTAAAATAGGTTTTTGGTAATAGACAAAAATGTTTCTTTATCTGTTTCGCTAATAACTTTTAAAGGTAACATCACAATAAGAGCTTTTTTACCCGTTTAATGGCGATCAAAACATTTAAATCCTGTGACTTCTGACCTCGAGCTCCAGCGAAACTCGCATTGAAAGGTAACCATTATGGCACGAAGGAATTTTACAAGTTAGACAGCTTACAGGAAAAATGTTAACGTTGTTTACTTGTCGAACTCATTACATACATCATAACAGCATCTAAAACGTTAACAAAAAACATTAATTACACAATGTTTCGTGGAATATTCCAATCAGAATCTCAAATGACAAATCAGAGTTGCAACGGTTAGTAAAAGAATAGCTTGATCACACATATTGTCTATGGATGTATGTTGTCTGTAGTATCGGTGTAGTACGCGTGTGTGCTGTGCTTTGTGGCAGGATAATGACCCAGAATCACGCTGGGTGCGTGCACGTTGCAAGTGATGCGTAGATACTACAATATGCTATACAGTATGCGAAGGTATGTATATGCTACAATAACTTGTTTCAAATTAAATTTTGCTATTGTATACAACCATATCTTACAACCATAATGTCTTCTGTTGACGTAAAACTTTTTTTATTAAATCGGTATGAAGGTATTATGAACGTTTATTCTTTTTAAATGAAAATTGGGAGGCAAATGCTAAGCTATCCTCTGCCTATTGATGGCTTTTTAGGGATAGGTAACTTGGAAATACTTCTGCAGGCAGCAAAGTTTTCTGATTTGGCTTTTTATAGCTACCTATTTTTATTAATTGATAAAACACAATTAAATAATTATTTCCAAATGTTATTTAATAATAATAACTTGGAACGAAACAAATGTAAAAGTAAGCTATAAAAAGTTTATTACCATATTAGGACAGGTAACATGATCGAAAAATTGAGTCATTGTTATTCGCCTTTACCAAAGTCGTAACTTTAATAACTATTTGCGATGTGTCTCGTCTTTAAAAATATATTTCCTTGCATTATTTTGTTAATAGTTTATTATTTATCTTATAAATATACATATACATAATTGTATTTTAAATTTGAGCGAAAGCTATTTGAAATTAGATAATTATTGTGTTTTGTATATTTTTATATTTTGTAAATATATCCTTAAAATGAAAAATGAAAATCCAGAAAATTGTCCAACTTTCAGGCCCTATATATAACCATTTTAAAAAGACAAATAGATTTATTTAAAACAAAAACATAAAGTCTGCCAAATCTTTGTTTTTTACCGGAATTGACGATATGAATGGCAAATGCCTCCACCCACTTACCAACCTGAATGATGTCGACATTCTTGGCGGCCGCTGGCTGGCACAACTTCGATAATCAAAAAATAAACGAGCTAAAATGTAAATAAGCTCATTCTGAATTTAAAAGCTCGCATAAATAAATCACAAAGATATGGGTAACGTATTTTTACGCAAACTTCTTTGTTTATTGTATAGATGGTGCGCACAAATGCTGGTTATTCAACGGGCCGCATTCCGCGCCGGCTCCACTTTTTGCTCGACGGTCGCAGCCCGACGTCCTGCTTGAGGAAAAACAAGCAATTAGAGCTTTTAGGGCAGGAATTAACGTCGTGCATTATCCACATTTACGCCGTGTCTTCGCGCTTCAAAAAAATCGCTGACTGCAACGCGCAAGCGATGAATACAGAAGCGTACGCTAAGTTTTTTGTTTTAAAAATATAATCTCTAACAATGTCGGAAACGTTTTACGATTATTTTTAGTTGACTCGTCATATTCTCCGTGAGTTTTTAGAAGAGTTTTTACTATGTGTAGTAATACAGACTGTACTAACACGTCTAGTATTATAATTTCCTTATAGTCCTTTGTAGCAGCTTGTGGCTAATCTTTTTTTCAAGCACAGCGGCTATTCAAGGTCTGTTAGGATATTATTGAAACTGTGTATAGAACGCAATAAAAAACAATTTTACGTGTTAATCGAAATTGAAACTTTGGGCTTTGATTTAAACCCCCATTAGGAGATTCTCTCTAATTTTATGAGTCTACTCTAACAACCTTTTTGATTATAATACGCGTGGTTTAGAATAGTTATTTCATTTAATCTAAGTTGTTATCAAGGTAGTATAAACAAAATACAAAAGGAGAGCCGTTTTATGGGTGTACGTGGCCCCTGAGTGTTGCCAGAGCCAATAAAACCAATCAACACGGAACAGACATAACAAAAAGTTCACTCCTGTGGCGAGCCATCGGCATTATTTACATTTTTTATATTACGGTGAGGTAGTGTCGAATTACTATCTTGGAATTTAGGTACTTTTTGTGATGGTGTAATCTATAAATAAGAAAAGATGGGCCCGAAAAGGTTGAGGAATGTAAGCTGTTACGTCAATTATCAGTCATAGTGTAGGTGTAAGTCAAACTTGTGCTACTAAATCCCAACGATTACCTAGGCCTTTTGACTTATCATAGGATACATATTAATATAGGATAACATAGGATACATATAAAAACACTCTCATAAAAGTTGTTGTATTTGTTTAGGAACTACCATTTCACAAGTACACATCAAATGTACCCACAACATAATTTGTTTTTCATGCGAATTCTTGATAAATTTAACAAAATAAAAACCGGGTTGAATAAAAATCACAGAACAATCTGAATGCACTAATTATAATTTAAAATATCGTAACAAAATTCTAATAATGAAACTTTAGTGAAATCGATCGCCGCTATTATAGATTAAACACTTGACAATATTTCACAGAATTCGGGGATTACCTTTTTTGTTCGGCACCATTATTTTACCTGTCACAGACAAACCTGTTTAAACTTTACTACGAAATTACGTTTGGAATAAAAAAATACGAATTGTGTGACGACTGACGGTGGCGCTTAACTGTGAGGTTTTTCAATGGTTTGTAATAAATACAATTGATTTTCAAGTATGTTATCTGTAAGGTCCTCTACCTGTCCTTTGGAGTATGTTGAATTTCTAAGGGTTGTTAAAAACTTAACAAAAGAGCTTAGCGGGTGATCTGGTGCCCTGGTTGCTAATGCTATTTTACATGAGTAATGCTTATATTCGTTTTAATTAACATTATATTCTATAATACTTCTAGTTAAATAAATTACCACATTAATGTTTCTCTTATCATTTGGATGGCCAGGCTTTGCGGAAATTCATTTAAGTTATATTTATTAAATATATATAATATTAATAATATACATACTTATATTAAAATGTTTATTATTGTTCTTAGAATATTGCTGATGTAAGGTTTTATATGTCAAGTAGGTATTTTATAATCTTGGAATTTTTTATGGTGTAACGGACAACTAAACTCGTGGGTCTCCTATATGGTAAGGGAACATGGACCATGGAAAACCGTGCCATATTCTGCTCATTGGTTGTATTGTCGGCTTTTTACGCCGCTTAAGTAGCATTTTTAGGGCCTTCGATATCCTCACTTACTTAGTGAAACATAATAGTACCGTTTCAAGTAGGTACAACGATTTCTTTACGCTGAATACTCAGCGTAAAGAAATCGTTTGAGAAATCATTTGAGGCCGTGGTATCACTTTGAGGAGCCAGCCCAATTAATGCGTTAGCAATTGCTTCAGCTTCATGCGAGCTTCATGGTTGTTCCAAGGGAGAAAACGTAGTACAGTCGAGTACCTACCTTTAACCTACATTCTGACTTTGGCCGTGTGTATTCTACACACGGGAGTTCATTATTCAGGGATATCAACTCATCTTTGATAATATAATAATAATAGAAAGCTTTTCGACTTTTTCATGACAAAATTTAGGCTTTCTCTGAATAATATCTGGGTGATTGTTTGGTATCATCATCAATAACTTCATAGATGCCTAATCACCATCAGACTATCTTACGATCTGGATCCAGCAGTTGCCCACGACCTTCGTGAGATCGTCTTTCCATCGCGTGGCGGGACGTCCCACTCTGCGTTTTCCGGTACGCGGTCGCCA
>DWCF01004722.1:0-15687 GCA_018230265.1 Delias oraia | reverse complement strand
TAAAAGTGTATAGAATTAGTGTTTCCATTGTATTGATGTATTTATGTTTGAATAATTTTATTTTGTAAACAAATAAATAAAATTTTACAAAATAATCCATGAATAAGTACTGAGATTGAACATTCATTGTTAATTATATATTGAAATAATGAAATACTATTTTAAAATGAATACTAAATAGAAAATTTAAAAGTTTTGAAGACATATAAATTGATTTAAAACGTTTGAATATTGCTTTTATACTACGATTTTGGAAGCAATTGCATACGTTATTATTAAAATTTAGATACATTTTGTTTCGCTGAGTGAAATAGCCCGCCGAATTAGCAATCTGCAATCATTAAATATAAAATGAATGAAATGGCAATGGGCATACCCATTGCCACTTCATTGGAATACCACATCGCACTAAGAACGTATGGTGGGGCCGAAAAGTGTTAGAGTGGAGACCACGGACCGGCAAAGGCAGCGTGGGACGTCCACCCACAAGGTGGACAGACGACCCTATAAAGGTCACCAGAAGACGCTGGATGCAGATCGCCTCCGACAGGTATTCGTGTAAGTTCAAGGGGGAGGCCTATGTCCAGCAGTGGACGTCTTACCGCTGAAATGATGATAATGAGGAAGAGTGAGTGAGTGGCCATGGAGTTATATTGCTCAAATATACCACTCAACGTAAAAAGCCGGCAACACAATCAAAGCATGGATTGTGGCGCGGTTGTCCAAGCCGTGCTTAATATCTTACCATAAAAGAGAGCCGCTCACTCAGTTTCCCGCTAAACAATAACAAATTAAACATAATAAGAGTTTAATGCATATACAAAATAATAAATTCTATTAAACTAAGGCTGAGTTTGCAGTAATGTAAGCAATTACATAATGTCTCCAATTCGCTGGCATGTATTTGTTTTAGGAAAAATATATAATAGAGCCGTGTAGCTGAATGGTTTTAAATCTCTACCGTGTAGGCAGAGATATCGGGTTTGATTCCTAATCAGGACAATTCTAATTTAATAACTTATAATTTATTCGGTAATTTGCTTAAATGGCGTAAAATGCCGGGAACACAACCAAAGCGCGGATTGTGGAGCGGATGTCCATTGGAGATTGTGTTCTCTTGACATATATGAAACCCACCTGCTCCATTGTCTGCTATATTATAAAAAATATATTTAAACATCTGATTTAATCCAAGTATAACTAGTACTAGGATTTATTAAAGTTTAAAGTATACTAAATTAACACACAATTACATTTATTTATATTTATTGATACTAACTTTTATATTACCATAAAAACTCTACTTTTATAAGATAATAGAAGACATATTATTGTTTTAACTTAATCATCTTTTAATCAAGCTAACTTGTATGTAATATATGCCAATGAAAATGAAGTAACAATATTGAAATACTAAATTCAGCAATCTTAGCATAGTTGGAAACTGGAAACATTGAATACAATAGAAATAGCAAGGATTGTAGTGACCGTCTTTGAGCTTATTTATCGCTTCAATATGTAAAAGGAAGGATAGGTATTATGTATAGAATCAATTTACTACAATAAATATTGAATGGTTTGAGTTAAGCTAAAACAACTATTAGAATAGATTTTGGAAAGTATTTAAGTAGTTATTTCAGATTAGTAACTTTCTAATAATATTATTCAGAATGGCGTATATGTTGATTGACTGTTATATATTTTCTTAAGCGGCGTAAAAGTTTGGCAACACAACCAATTCGCTGTGGCGCGGTTGTGTATAGGCGGCAGTGTTATCTTACCATATAGGAGACCCACCTGCTCAGTTGTACGCTATATCATTAAAAAATATGGGTAAGATAATTCTAAATTGTAATACGTATTTTTCCTCCTTCGATCTCGTGGTATTCGGCAACGAATGTGACCAGAATCAACATCTAGTCTAGCCAAATGACTAATGTTGGGATCAAAGTGCAAATAGTATCTATATATCTCAATAAAACGCTAACAAGAAATGGCTGCCAGTATTTCATGATAAGTGAACGTGCGAAAGCTTGTTACCAATAATGAGATTAGTCCATCATTGGTTTCAAGTTACGTCTCAGCGAAGTTAATTCAACAATAGTCGAGTGTAGGGTTTGTTTATTTCTCAAATCAGATCTCATCAAACACTTTAGCTACCAACTTTGTTGGCTAACTAGTTTATTACTTTATGTTTACTTGCGAGAGTCGTTTTTATTTACATCAATACACATTTCATTAAATTAAAAATGTTCATAATTGATTTAATAAAACACAAAATTATAATAATATAAATTTATATGTAATATATAATAATTAGTTATACGGTCTTGTGGCGTGTAAACGGTGGCAAAAGAGCAAGAGACTCACGAACATCTCTAGCCTTGCAGTGTGCGTTTCCGGCCTTCAAGGAATATATACGATCTTTTCTTGAAGGTCCACAAATCGTATTGGTTTTTAATTACTCCTGCTGGCAGCTGATTCCAGAGAGTAGTGGTGCGCGGCACAAATTACCTTAAATACGCTCAGTTGTAGAACGACAAACATCGAGGTGAAAAAGATAAAAAAATAAAAAAAAATTGTATTCTGCCTATAAAGTTTCTTACGTATAATCTCTATATTTGTTATTCCAAAACTGAGCGTTTTTTAGGAATTCTGTGCCATAGAGCACAATCAACTGCCTGCAGAGATATTTAAAAACAAATAAGACTTGGCGATATGTTACTAAATAATCGTAGCTATTTCTAAACGGCCGGCAACTCTCGCGGATTAACAGGAGCTGGCGACAATGGGTGGAGCACCATTTATCCTATTTAAGGTTTTAACTGGTTTGCCTCCCGATTTTCATGTATAAATTTTCGATTTTCATGGCTGGCATGGCATCCAGAAACAAATTGTACTGAGTGCAAAATGGCCCTAACCCTGAAACGTAATGAAATAACCAACACACCTTATAAATATGTAACTTAACTTTACTAGAAAGACAGTATAATGTTATTACCGCTCCTTTTATGTATTAAAAATACTCACATTCGATACTAAATTTGTAAGTATGTAATGTAAATAGAGGTGTTATTTCCCTTATGATTCATACATAATTCAAACATCGTTTTGCTGTATACCGGTTAATGAATCAGGTGGGTCTCCTCTATCGTAAGAAATTGCCACCACAAACCGCTTATTCAGCGAAACACAAAACAGATACTATTTCGCGTTTATATTATGTGATCCCGTGGCATCACTTCAGATGAGCCGGCTTAATTAATGTGTCAGCATATGTCTGTCCCTCAAGTTTGACAGTGTTAACATGCTAGTTCGGTCACTGTTACAAAGGCCGAATAAATTATTATAAATTTTGTTCGTACCTGACATTTCAAGTCCTAACAAAACATTTTAATGTCCCACGTTTATCTGTATTTTAAAATTTTTAGAACGTAAATATTTTATTTACTTGTAATATATGTTAGGTTAAATACACAATTTTTAACAGATATTCTCAGTGCGATTTTAATTTATAACGCAAATGTCAAGAAGGAAAGGGTTCAGTTGTTGAGAGATTTAACAGTTCCGCCTCGTAGCACCGATCAATTTATTCCCAGTTTCCATGAGCTCAGATTTACTTATAGTATAGTATTCACGACTGACCACATCGATTGTTGAATCAACTCATTAGATAAAATATTAGATTATACACTATAGTATACTATAATAGTATAATATCAATATCTATTAATGCAGAAGCTTCAACTTTTAAGCATATTTTATGACAATGGAGACAAACGAGCAAAAGGCTCACCAAGAATAAGTGGTCGTCCGGCCATGGACACCACTAGGTTCTGCTGAGCTGCGGGTGTGTTCCTGGCCTTTTAGTAACCATTACATACTATTTTTGAAGGTCCCCAAGTCATATTAGTTTAGAAATACCACTGCTGGTATCAGTTTTTTGCAACGCCATAGTACCAGGTGGCTTCAGATGTAATTCAAAATCAATACCGTAGCTAAAGTTAAAAACCGGCAACGCACCCACGAAATTGCGTCTGGGGATGTCCATAGCCGGCGAAACACCCCTAGATTAACGTCCTGATCGTTCACAAAAAGAAGTTTCTCTAAAATTACGAAAAAATAGCTTTTCACGTCTCCTTAACGTGCTGCGCGGGTACTGGTGTCTTGATTTTTCTTCCTTTACAACCATAGCTAAGTAAATCAATGAGTAAATATACATCTCCACCAACAGAGATAATGGATACATCAAAAAAAATTGAGTGAATCTCTTTCTTATTCACGCCCACGCAAACACAATAATTTACATACGAATTGAGAAGCCTTGTTTTTTAAATGGTTAGATGTAACGATCGTTGTAACGTTTAAGGAAAAAGCGATGAAGGCTTAAAGTATTTATAAATAATCAGAGGAGATTTCAAGTTAAGTAGGCTTGACGTCATCGAAACTTTGGTAATTAAGAAATGCTATTTTCATAATTCCACCTTTAATTTCGGATATTTACTATTAAACCTTCGACTACGGAAGTGTTTATATTTTTAGAAATGTAAATAATACGATGTTATTTTTTTATTTACATTAATTTAAAAATTATTTCAATATAATAAACGAAACTGATACTTCCTTATAGAAGATATTATTAAAAATTGTAAATTATATATTGCTGGCCATACAAATAGTGATAATATAAATAATATTTAAATATTACATTTAAATATTTATTAACAGACCTGTCAAATAATGAATAGCAAATTATATTTTCACTTTGTATATTACAAATTTATTCGGTCTTTGGAAGGTATTCACAGTGGCCGGTATATTAACACTGTCTTACCCGTGTGAGAGCCATGCTGAAGCTTAGGATGATGCAAATATATACCGGCTCGTTCGGAGTGATAGCATTGACTTACAGAATACCAGCGTGAATAAGTACTTGAAGTAAGTGAAATATACGCTCAAGCGGTGTTAAAATTCGGTAACACTGACATACAATGAAAAACATATGACGTGAAAGGAAAATAAAAATGATTTTTTTTAAAGCAGACTCGGTTTGTTTTCATTAAAAGGCTTTTTTAAGACTATTCAAAATCAATTAACCTTTGACATTAAAAGTCAATAAAAAGAGATAAAGTCTAACCTAATAGCGAAGTTGAGAAGAGTAGCTATTCATTTTCCAACATTTTTATAAAGCCTTAATTGAATTGGCTCACAAATAAAAAACAACAAAGGAATTTATAAAGAGATGAACTCGGAGAATCCTTTTATTACCTTTACGACTAAATTTAGGTAACGTCATCGCCGTTAAAATAACATAAAAGAAAATTTATTTTATGTTATATTAATATAGTTAATATTTTGGGCCAATTTTATTATAAAAATTTAACAATGTTGCGTTCAAATAATACATACAAAAGAACACTTTTGATAAAATTTTAATATAATACCTAGGTGGTACTGTTTAACAAAGTTTATTTTATTTTTTATTATTTATTCCATAGCAGCCAACGGAGCATGTGGGTCCAGGAACCCGTTACCTCTCGTTTCATGGTACTTTTTTAAAACCTTTAGCTACGAGGCTCTCAATATTTTTTAACCACATATTCAATCGATCCCAAAACAGCCTAACAATCTACATATTTTTTCTTCTTTGTCGTAGCCTCATGACTGAGGGACGAGACTAGTGTGTTACTCTGGCCACCATTACCATCCATACATCCCTGTCCTGCGCCATTTAGATGGATGACTGCAAGGTAAGCTCCCTTTAAGGAATTTATTGTATATAGTATGAAATTAGCTTACTAAAAATAATACAACGTCTTTGAATGCCCAGACGCTTAAGATATTTATTGTAATCTAACACGAATTAATTCGCCGATACGAATTCATATGTTGTCAAGGTAACACGCGGATGCGACAATTTCAGAGACCACCGTTTACGATTTTGATACAATCCAAGCAGTTAACCAAAGATTCCATCATATTTTGAAAGAAAAAGGGACCCTTGGCATTGCTTTTCTTAGGGAGTTGGGAAAAGCTTAAAAACACGTTGAATTGATACGTCACATTTGGTAATTTTTTTATTATACAGATATTACTATAGAAAACTTACGCACTGACACCAAAATATTTGCTTTATTGTAGACGAATTTAATACACATATAGAATGTTATCGCATGACATATGCTATCTTGTTTAATAACATATCACAACTGATTGAATATTCAAGAGGATTATGGGGCTAATTTGTTGTTCCTCGAAGGCTTAAATTATCACTGAGATGACGAACGGCACGTTATTTGTAATATTAATACTAGCCGCTTCGATCATTTAAAATATTAACAGAAGGGGGATTATTATCAATAATGGACTCGGATCGAATCACTTAAAGACGTTATTGCAGTTGTAAGAACTTTTAAAATATTGTCACTTTTTTACTGACATGCATTCTTTACATAAATAAAACTATATAACCTAGTAGCTAATAAACTAACCTAGTGATTTTATAAGTCTATCATAAAGCGAGAGGTATCGGGTTCGAATACTGGTCCGGACAAATTTGGAAAATTTCGGCGATCGTAAAGGTGCAAAAATCCCTTTTATATTTTCCTTATCATTACATTTTATTAAGTAAAAACCCATTGTATATCTCGTAAGTATCCAGTAAAAAATCAGACATATTACTTACTAAATAAAACTACATTCTCATACAAAAGTAAACATTAACATTTACTAAGCGCAAATAGAAAGAAAAAAGTAACAAAGCGGGAACAAATTGAGCTTTTCTCGGACCAGCGAAGAATCCCACTTACTGATTCACGAGAGTTCTTTAAAAGTTTTCCGTAGTAACCAGGTAGACTACAGCCTTGAATAATAACGAATTGCGCACACTATGGCATAAATTATGCACTATTCATAATTTATTCATACTACATATTCAGTCATGTAGTCTAAATAAAATTATATATCATCTAAAAGTTTATAAAGATTCACACAATTTTCATAGTATTAAAGACATTAGAATTATATTAGTTGATTAAAATAAACATTACACATACTATTACTTGAATGACACACACACACACATACACACAAAGATTAGACTCATATTCGACGTTTTTTGCATAGGCAACAAAGCAGGCGGATATCCTCTATGGTTAAATCACTACCGCTCATGGACAACCGCGCGTCTTTTGGTCGCGTTGCCAGATTTTTACGCTGCTTATGCGGCATAATTTGAAGAGCCTCCAGGCACTCAGCGAAACACAGTACTGGTACAAACACTGGTTACTACTCACACTCGTATTCTGTGAGCCCGTGGTATCTCTTCGGCCGAACTGGTCCAATCAGTGCGTCATTATATGCTTAAGCATGGCCATCCCACGAATAAGAACTTGAATGACACAAACACATATCCTTATGAATTATATTCGAATTTCGAACAATGAGTGACTACTTGTTCAAAATATAAGTAATAAAACCTTAACCTTTTTTAAGTAGGTTCACCCACACGGTTCATTAAATGAGAAAAATACCACCTGAATATAAAAAAGCTCAGGTAACGTCCTTGAAAGTGATTGTCATATGAAATGGTAGCATCAATCACACGCGGAAAACCGTAATATTATGAGATAAATGAATTCGACGCGGAATATGATCGCGGTACCACGAGCGTTATATTTGGCGAGTAGATTCATTTATTAGCGTTTACCCTTCAATTTTAACAAAGCTAAATCACTTCCGTGGTAGCTGCTCTACCGATTTAGGTTTTTTCAAAATTAAATATCACTACGGAATTTTTATATTTGTCATCTCTAATCAAATTCTTCAGAACACCCTTACATGAGATAAGTTAAACCTTCCTCGGTCTTTTTGCCATGGATACCATTTATTAACGAAACCATTTGCCTTCTCCGTTGTCCAAAGTTCCATAAAAAAATAACATACTTATCAAAGCATTTATCAGACAATAGTTGAGCATGAGTTACTAAGCCCTAGGAGCACGGCTTTTAGGTGCGTGATCAATAAATCCAGCACCTTATCGTACCTCTTCCCACGTACGCACTTGTTATGCCATCCCACACATTTCGAGCGGAAAAAAATATTTAAAGTATAGGTGGACGGACAGCCTGAACGCTTATGGTCATAGGTCAATATATATACCACTAGCAACCTCGTAAACTTAATTTCTAACCACAATTTAATACAAGATGTATTATTGATAAGAATGAGCAATTACATATCATCATCATCATTTCAGCCGCAAGACGTCCACTGCTGGACATAGGCCTCCCCCGTGGACATCCATGAATTACATATGTTCTAACGTAATTATGATGTAAATGTATAGAAAAATACCTTATTTATAATACTAAATTAACTTTATAATATACATTTCATGTTACTGGTATAACTATAAATTTAACTATATTGCATGCTTGAATATTCTGAAATAATGAAAACCATAACAGAAATTGGCTCAGTTACTCTCGAGTTTGCACGTTGGATTAATAATTCACTCAGATATAAAACTACAGACCGGGCATTTGGGCGGCACTCCCTTCCGCGACGGCCCAATCCAAGGTTCGAGTCTCTCGGGAGACACCCTTGGCCCTTCCGTTCGCGTAACTGTAAACAGCCCAAAGGTATCATTCTAAAAAAATCAGATATACTACTCATAATCACCAAGTTTCGAACTATATAAAATTCTGTTGATCGAGTAAAATACGGTTTGTTAACAACGATTCCCCTAACATTAATTCAACACGAACTGAATTTTAAAACTAAAGCATTAGATACATTTTGTACGATTTTCCAACTGCCGACGTGCCTCGAAGTTGCAGCAAGTTAATTCGAATTTAATTTTCGGAACGAAACTGTCACGATTATTTGATGTTTATAATTGAATACACTACCGGTACAAAGTTCCTGTAGATACCCACATTTACCACTAAAACAATTGTTTAAGCGTTTTCGTTGCGGCTACAATTTTTCGTCGAAATTTTATTCATGGGCGCTAATTTTACTCTTGTACCACAAATTAAGGCTTCTTTTTATTACTATTATTATACCGGACTTTGGAGCAGGTGGGTTTCCTATATGGTAAGAGAACATCACCGCCCATGGACAACCGCGCCATACTCCGCGCATTGGTTGTATTGCCGGCTTTTTACACCGCTTAAGTAGCATTTTTAATACGATATCCTCACTCATTCAGCGAAACAATAGAAGTACCGTTTCAAGTACAATTATAATTTCACGGTGAGTATTCTGTGAGGCCGTGGTATCACTTCAGACGAAACTGACTAATTAGTACGTCCGCATATGTTTCAACAATTCTCTCCCACGGGTGCGACAGTATTAAGACACTCGCCTGGCTACTGGCAATCTATTCCAGAGACCGAATAAATTATAAATTAAATTATAATTGTTCGGACCGGGATTCTGTCCCGACATCTCATGCTTAATTGTAGACCATTTAAAATCATTAGCTACGAAGCTTTTATTATAAGAAATTTTTGTACATAATTTTGTACATTGAGTCGTTGACACATGAGAACATGCTAGAACATAATAGTGAATCGTTATCTAAGTTTTTCGGAATTGTTTACCTCCTACAAAGACATTTATTTACATGGAAAAGTATTTCTTTACTAATAATATAATTTTACTTCATTTTATTCCACCGACTTTGATAAAATATGATATTTTTAGAAGGCTTTGAGGTTTATTAACCATTATTCGTATAAAACTGAAATACATAACAAAAATTTGATATAGTTAAATGAAATACCTAATATAATTAATAATATTATTGTTTTTAAATTTCTAGTACTCATCATGTGCATCACTAAAGAAATATTTAAAATAGAAAGATTTTCCACCAAATAAATAATGCACTATTAGTCCTTGGTGAAAACAATTTTGCATATATATTTGTGTATGAATTTTAAATAAGTGTTTTGAAAGCTATTTTACATAAAAAATTAAGAGAAATGTTTAGTCAGATAGATCAGAGACACAAGCAAAACAATCACAGAGTATCTGAATAGAAACTAGATTTTGACTGTTAAATATGTATGAGTTTTGTTTAAATGTAAAATACACATTTATTCTAAAAGCTTTGACATTGAAATTGAAGAGTTTTTACGCCAACTTACATTTTTACAAAATGAAAATATGCTATATGTATACATCAAAGGTGTTAACTTTATAATATTTTTACACTAAACTTTTAAATGTGTAGTATTTAAACGAATAAATTTAATCGATCCAAAAGTAGCAATTTCATTACTTCCTTTAAAAAAAATCTTAGTTTAATGGTTTTAAAAGTGTACCGTGAAGTGAGAAGTATCGGATTTGAATCTCGGTGCCAACCGTTTTAATTTAATTTATAATTTATTAATTCTCCGTCAGGCCTTGACAGTGGCCGGGCGATTGACTTAATACTGTCGCACCCATTTGAGAGCCATGCTGACGCATATACTGACGCAATAATTGGGCCGGCGTTCTAAGTGATACCACGGGCGTATAGAATACTCAGCGTGAATCACTACTTATATGTACTGTGTTTTGAAGAGTGAATAAGAATATCGGAGGCTCTTAAAAATGCCGCATAAGTGGTGTAAAAATCCGGAAACACAACCAATGCGCGGACTGTGGCGCGGTGATTGATGGGCGGCAGTGTTCTCTTAACATATAGGAGAACCACTTGTTCAGCTGTTGTCCGCTATACTATTAAAAATATATAAAATAATATTATAAGTCAGTGTTTAGTTTACTTACGATGTCAGACACTCGCTGAGATTTTTTAAAAATTGGCGAAGGTTTTAAAGACAATGAATTTAAAATTAATTTAATTTCAATTTATTATGATTATTTAGTTACTTAATAAATACAATTTAGAATATAGATTAAGTTTTATCACATTTTATAAACTTTAATCGTAAATATCTTTTCGTTAAATAAACTGTTATATTTAAAGAATTTAACAATAATTGCTACGTTATTACTTCTAATTTCGTTTTGTTCAAAAACAGTTCCGTTGTAGTTGACCATATTTCTTATCGTATTAGTATTGTTTTAATTTACGAGTGTTGGAACTGTGTGCATAAACTGCATAGATAACGAACTCCACTTTGTATACAATTATATAGCGGAAAACTAATATTTTACTCTGGCAGGTAGATTTCAAGCAATTGAAAATGTTTAGTCATTTGTATTATTTACTATGATGTCACAAAACTATCGTGTAACACTTATTGTACTGAGTTTCGCCGAATGTGGATAATGGAAATACGATAAGTTATATATAAGTTTAAGTGGCGTAAAAAGCCAGCAACACAACCAATACGCTCACAGTTTCGTGTTTATCGTGCGGCGGTGATCTCATACCATTAATGAGATCCGAATTGCTGTCCGCTATAAAATAATAAAAGAGGATTTGACAGTCATTATACCTGCAAAAACACAATGTGCAGCAATGAACGCAACCACTACTAATAGCCAGACCGACCGTGTTACGTGCAGAATGGTGTGAGTGATAATATATCTAAAAACTGGCGACCTGAAATGCTTTCTCAAAAACTTTTCTAGCTCCCGTACTATTAAAAGTACATGCTGATAATGTACCACCGTAAATTGTACTTATACTAGGTATCACTTAGTGAGGAAAAATACCTAAGACTCTACCAAAGATCTAAGTTATAACACTTAGTAGTTAAAAGGTTGTGCCAAAGCGCGAATGACGACGCAGTTTTTTATGGGCGGTGATGTAAAAGACTTCCAGAACCAACCTAACATTATTTACATTTTTTTATCTATAATTCTATTATACAGTAAGACTTATTTCATATGCGTTATTTTTTTTTATTGAACTGGCTTGCGGGTAGTCCTATGGATTTTTCTTTGACAAATGTATTGTTTACTCTTAATATCATAAAAAAACTTTATAAATTATATAAAAAGCATTAATAATAAATAAAACTTTATTATTCCGTTCAGGTATTAGAAACATTGTCATTAATCTCACGGTTAGAGTAGCGAGCGATAAGAAATAAAATATTTAGCTTCGACAGCAAGGGTAGCGTAATAGGTTGACAATTACCTATACCGAAGTAATAGAGTCACGTCCTGAACGTAATAAGACGGAGAATTATGGTTTTCCCGCTTAACGGTCTCGATTTATATGTTCCAGGTATTTGGGTTTTTTAAAACGTGCTTTTAAAAAGATATAAGGATTTTAAAACACTAGTAAGCTCGACGTATGTCGTTACACAACTAAGCATGTTTAAGGCATTTACTGCTGCGCACCACCACTCTGTGGAGGCTGCCTGCAAAGGTATTTCCAAACCAATAGAAGTTCGGGACACTCCTGCTTCAATATACAATAAAAATAACTTAAATTTATATAGTTCCATAATTCATCATCATCATTTCAGGCGTAGGACTTCCACTGCTGGGCAGTCTCCCTTTTTAGTCAGCTCTCTCCTTCGGACCTCCATGCATACTTGTCGGAGGCGACCTGCATCCAGCGTCTTGCAGCGACCTTTATAAGGTCATCTGTCCGCTTTGTGGGTGGAATTATATAATTTAAAAACTTATAATAATTTTAAGTAGCCAGTATCTTCAATGTGTCTATAGTTACGGTTTAATGATGTTAAAGTTTCCCTTATCATAATACAAAAGCAAGATCGTCTTCTTAACTTCAGTCGTGTAGTGTTAACCCTTTGTATTCAAGTGATATACTTAAGACAAAAACAAAGGAAGCTAATAAGTCACCCACTACTTGAACCAAGCCTAACCTCAAAGTGTGTGCCATAGTTGTATCTTTAACTATTCTTCGTTCTTATCGTTCGTTAACTATCCCAAAACCTAAGAAATTATTATTAGATTATTTATTAAATAATCATAACAAATCTCAACAATTATTATTACATTTACAAAAATTTGCCTGACAGTGACTGGGTGAGCGTCTTAGCACTATCTTACCTATCTGCGTATGCTTCTTTATTTAAACATTAATAGATTCCACATTTTGAGAATTCTCATTAGATACTTAACATAGCAGTTGTGTTGGTAGTACGTTCAACTTAATACTACTTAACCCGAAGAGCTTTTTAACCAATTATGTATTAATTTTACGTTAATGTTATGCAGACGGCATTTTTAATGGTATAGCGGACAACGGAGTAGGTAGATCTCCTATATGGTAAGAGAACACTGCCGCTCATCACCAACCGCGCCACAGTCGGCGCATTGGTTGTGTTGACAGCTTTTTACCCCGCTTAAAGGGCATCTTTAAGGGCCTCCGATATCCTTACTCACTCTCCGAAACACAGTACAAGTGCAAGTACAAGTTTCACGCTGAGTATTCTGTAAGTCCGTGGTATCACTCGTTAGTGTGTCAGCATATGCCTCATCGTGGCTCTTCCACGGGCATATGTCATCAAATAATACGTTAACTATAGTTCACAGACATGCCAAAATAACATTCGAAATTTGAAATCACTTCAAAACGCACGTCAAAGTGACAATATTGGAAGCAGAGTGGTTCCACATTTATGAATGCGGTCTCATCGTACTAAAGTATACCTAAAACTTGGTTTTGTCATAATAACCACTATGTGCGTCAAATCAGGAGCTTCATAAAACTGAATTGCTTTGGCAAAATTGTTTTAAATTGCCCGTTTATATTGGGTTTTCGCTCAAGAGTGTTGGAGCTATAATGTCACAAAAATTGTAGCGATAAAGATGTAGCGTTATTGTTGAGGCATTTTTGATGTTAGTCACATTAGTATAAGACCTAAGATTTGTATATTATTAAGATTTTTGTAGGCTTTCTATGTATTTATCGAAATATAAATATGAGTATTATTCTAGGAGACCATAGTATTCGAATGAATCATTTATTTTCAAATATAATACCAAACATAGACACAACTTCAAACTTTAAAGGCCGGCAACGTACCCGCGGCTCGGCAAGGGCTGGGGGTGATCATGCACGTAGGACCGTTAGCCCTAAGTGAGCCTCCTGCTCATTTGCCATCAGTGCTGTTAAAAACTCTTTAATAATTATAAAATCTATGTTTATTTTACATCAAATTAGCGAAGTACTACTTTTTCAAAACGTATAAGGAAATTCATATTTTTTTCAAAAATTCAATCAGCTGTATTGTATAAGTTTGTCTATTTTTTATCATTTAATTACTTACAAAAATGTTTTTTATTTAACATACACACATAATACTTGTAAATTATAAAACTCAAGCGGCGTAAAAAGCCAGCAACACAATCAAAGTGTATATTATGGCGCGGTTGTCCATGTGTGAAGGAGACCCACCTGCTCCGTTTCAAAGATTTAAAAAATAACAAAAACGAACCACCACGTTACCTACCTTTACGTTTGACATAACATCGACCAAAATCAATCCACGTAGGAGGAGGTAGGCATGGAGAAAAAATACATATCCAATAGTTAAGGTTTTCAATAGTCCGTTAATGTGAACAGACCGGGAATAAATCGACTGAAAGAGGCTGATCTAAGACGCTTCGAACAGTGCTTTCATCATTAAAACCGCATCAATATCTCGCAATAGATCAAGGATCTTCAATTATTTTTCCGTTCAGTTTCTCAGCCGCGTCTGCGAGATTTATTGATATCCCAGTTAGCTTTTCTTAGCTATAAATGATTCATGACCTATGCACCGTTCCAAGGAGCGCATTCAGACTAATATTTTTTAGAATCAAAACTTGCTTCCGTTCGTATTTTGATTTCGTAATTGAATCTGATATGGATTTTAAAAAGGTTCTGAGAATTAACTTTTGAATTTCGTCGAGTCTGAAAGTCGTATCGATTTAAGTTAAGTTTATGGGCAGTTTTACTAATGTTAATCAGTTTTTTAAGCTTACAATCATGCCATCTCAATTTATATGTTGATTTAAAGTTGGTTTTCAGACTATTTCTAATAATATGAAGGTTTTAATCAACTGACCATAGGAGCCAAATCGGAACCTGGAATCAGTTGTCTGCATAGGTATTTCCAAACCAATATGACTTTAAGACCTTCAGAAATAAAAGAGTACTTATTCCTTAAGAGCCAACAACGTTTATCATAAATGATCGTCCTGAATGAGTCTTTTGCTCGTCTCCACCCTATTTTGATAAAAGAAAATAAATGACTCTCTCTTCTATGACAAAATGCTTCTCCAACCATCAAGTTACTTACAGAATTTTCTCTTTTTACTTTACTTTAACAAACATGTAGGTTTAATTTCTTCCAAAATACTAGGAATTATACCTAGTACTAGCTAGTAAAAGTAATTCTTACCAAATATTGTTATTACTCAGCTTGGCTTAGCGGGTGTGTATAAAAGGCATCACAATACATGATTCACATTACATTCCTTGAGTGGCGTTCGGTCGTGATAGACTTAAAACTAGATATCGGATATTGTTCGTATCGGCGACCGCGTACCGGAAAACGCAGAGTAGGACGTCCCGCCACACGATGGAAAGACGATCTCACGAAAGTCGCGGGCAACCGCTGGACCCAGACCGCTCAAGATTGTAATAGATGTGTCCAGCAGTGGACTTAGATAGGCTGATGATGATGAATCAATTAGTTATATTTTGATTTAAATAAAATTAAATACTACGTAAATAATAAATCTTTTGGCTAAATAATCATT